>JTDE01001490.1:78949-136230 GCA_014338405.1 Paragonimus skrjabini miyazakii | reverse complement strand
GATAAGCCGTGGGTGTGGGGAGATGAACAAGAGAGAGCGTGGAAACATATCAAACAATTAATCGTCAAGGCTCCTGTATTACGTTACTATGATGCAGGTCTGCCGTTAATGATACAATGTAACGGCAACCAAGATGGGATTGGAGCAGTTCTGATGCAGAACGGACAGCCGATTGATTTCCGAAGTCGAACCATGAGTAGTGCCGAGACCCGATATCCACAAATCGAAAAGGAACTGCTGGCGGTAGTATTTGCTATGGAAAAATGCAACGATTACACATTTGGGAGAAAAACTATCGTCCAAACCGACCATAAACCCCTGACAACTATCGTAAAAAGCCTCTGGGCAAGGCGCCACGCCATTTGCAGGCATTGTTGGTACGCCTACAGAAGTACAAATTCGAGATCGGATGCACTCCTGGCAAGAACATGGTACTGGCGGATACACTATCGCGAATCCCACTGGCAACGTAAGGAGACAACTGCGCCGGATATGATCGAGTACACCTAACGCTCGCGGAATCAGATTCGCGGTTACCACGAATAAGGCAGACGTTTGCCGATGACGAAGAGATGAAGAAGCTCGAACAGCAAATCAGAAACGGCTGGCCTGACAACGCACGACAAGTGAGTGAAATCGTTCGTCCTTATTTCAATGTCTGGGGTGAGTTGACCACAGAAGACGGTCTTGTGTTCCGTAGAGAACATTTGGTAATTCCCCGATTTGCCAGGAAAGTCACTATGCAAGAAATTCATCGTTCGCACCCCGGTGTGCGCAGTTGTACGAGACGCGCTAAAGATACCGTATACTGGCCGGGCATGACTAATCATATCAAGGACTTCGTTTCAACTTGTACGGTCAGCAAGCAGTACGGGATTCGACAGCCAAAGGAACCCATGGTGTGCCGCTCAGTCCCCAAGCGACCTTGGCAACACGTAGTGGTTGATCTATTCTCGCATGCAGACAAGTCATATCTGCTTTTGGTGGACTATTTCAACGACTTTTGAAATTGAGAAGTTAAATGCTGCATCAGCCGAGGAGATAATCGGCAGATTGAAAGCCCAATTCGCAAGATACGGCATTCCAGAGTGTGTGAGATCAGATGGTGGTCCACAGTTTTTAGCACAACAGTTTGGGGAGTTTGCCGAAAAATGGCGGTTTAAGCACGAAGTATCCAGTCCACACCACAGCCAATCTAATGGCAAAGCGGAATCTGCTGTGAAGGAGGCAAAGAAAATAATGAAGAAATGCTTAACAGCCAAAGAGTATGCCTATCCGACACTGCTAGAACACAGAAACACCCCGTTAACAGATATAGATTTGACTCCGGCTCAATGGCTCATGGGAAGAAGAACGAGAACTCGAATACCACTTGTTGAAGATCGTCTAGCCCTACAAACTATCTCGTGGGACACCGTAAGAAAGCGTCTGAAACAACGAATGGAACGAGAAAGTCAAATGTATAACAAAGGATCTCATGAGCTGCCAAGATTGGATGAAGGGGATATCGTTTGGATTCAGCCGTTCGGTATGGGCTCTGACAGATGGGCCCGAGGGATCGTGGAAGGACGAGACGATGAACGTTTTTGTGCGGTACGCACTAATCAAGGAACATGAAGGAGAGACAGAGTGCCCCTACGGAAGCAGAAAACGACGAACACAAGTTCCGGAACAGCTGAATCCAGTTCTACTGAGGAGTTCGTTCTCCGAAACCGAAGAATACAGAAGTTTCTTTAAAAAGGGAAGGATGTGGTGGAGTGCAGCCAATCATGTACGCCATATCTGCATCGGCCAATCAGATTGTTCGACAATGACCTATATCTATAGTATCCATAACAGACTAGATGAGATGTTGTGTGTGGTGTAGTGAAGCCATATCTTGCTCTGAACCTGACTTTTTCTACAGTGTATTTCGGAGCACGTTGGCGTCACCGGCATTAAAGGTACCGGCAGAACTGGATCGTTGCTATTGTCGGAAGTTGAACGTGTAAACACTGTAGCCTTTGTAAATCACGTTATCCCTTGAAATTTACGTCAAAAGATTATCAATGCTAGACTACGTTGTGATGTCAGGCACAATACACTAGAACAGTAGTCATCATAGACGTACATGCGTAGATTAACAACTTAAGTAACGAATATTTGTGGGTCCGCTAGATGTGTGCAGGAGGGTATAAGTTGATAGTTCAAGCGATTCACGAGAGATCGACCATTTTTGGATTGTGTCGTTAAACCAGTTGCAAATCTATTGCGTAGGCCAGCTGGATCGCAGCCGTCTGTCGGAACACCTGTTATGCGCACGAGAAGGTGTAAGGTGATAAGAGAGTATCATTGGATCAGACGGAAGGTAACAAGCTAGGCGGTGAATAAACCACTCACCGAATTGGTTATCAGTTCTGGTGAAGAATACATCAGCGATAGACAGCTTTAGGTGTCAGACTCATTGGTCCGGATTTGATTAATATTAATGCAATGCTAATTTGCTGCGTGCTCTTGGAAGCTCGAATCAACCCTTTTTTCACTTTCTTAAAGACCACTGAACGCATGGTACTGTTATAAAGCTTGAACACTCTAAAACATTCACAAACGTACTTTCCAATTTTTCGAGTTGGACTCTTAACTTATCACACCACCCTCCTCATTGCTGGTGCCAGTCAAATATCTGTCTTTTTCAGCCAGCACGCTCAGCTCAATGGAATTGAATGAAACCAAGCGAATTGATGAAGATCTCACTTGGGATTGAAAAAATGGTGCTAATATGAATAAACCACTTATATCACATGCATTATGAATGAAACAAACAAAGACAGGACAGCAGTGCCTTCCTTTTTTCAACCTGTTTGAGTGGACAATCAACCATACCTAATCGTGTGAGAGAACGACAAAAGTGCACCTTTTAAAATGACTAACACATGCGGACTGAGCATTACAAACCAACCTATCCGCATTTTGTGACCAGCAGTGAACGCGATGAAAATCACCGGTGGTAGTTCACTTGGTGTGCAAATGTATAATGTAGATGTCATCTCCGACCGCTTCAACAGGTCCTGTGTTGTGATTCCAAAAGACGCTTTGTCTGCAAGTTGTTAATGGACTAACTCCCGCATAAGTTGTGTTAAAGTACAGGACCACGGACAAGTACACTGATTTGCGCGGCTGCCTTTCATTCACGCACACTGGGCAACATTATGTTGTCATTCGCCCTGGTGACACTTCCCTTATAGTGCGTACACACTATTCCGATAGTCGCTTCTGGCCCATCGTCTTCCTGGCGTTGAGGCTTGCCCTTTAGTTTCCAAATGTATACACTATAGTACTCACAAACGAGGCTGCCTGTTAAACACATGCATGCAGCGTACTCATCTGGCAGTACCCAGCTCACTTGCTGATTGGCCGACCAGTGGTTCGGCGGTGGGTGGGTCATTGCTATTCTTCCTCGAATTAACTGCCATTGTCATGCTTCTCAGCGCAGTGGGATAACAGAAGATACTCATTACCTGGTGTGTACACCTTGCTTTATCGTGTTCGGATTGTTTTCACTCGTCATACTAACGTAATTTGTGCAGTATTCGAAGAACTGCATTCTCGTCACTATGACAGGGACAGGGATGCTTAATTTAAAGATATAGCCAATAAATGCTTAAGGAAATTGTGTCACTGGCGATTCACTGTTCCACCTTAATCATTCGAAATCATTCGAGACCTTTTCACAATAAAGCTCGTTTTAACGCAAAATTTAGGAGACCAGCATTGAATGATTCCATCATTCTGATTCGTTTTTCACATAATCTACATCTTCTGCACTCAGTAGTTGAAAATTGAATGCGGTTTGAGAAAGATTGTACTAATGCATTAGACACTGAAGGTTCACACCGCTTTGGATACAGTATCACGTAGTTGGCCACTAAAACGAATGGCAGTACTCATGAAGGTAAAGTTGACGCACAGGATAGGGATGGTGACAACAAAGGATATCTTGCGTCAAGTTGAAAATCCAACCAACTGCATGAGTCCGAATTTTCTGATGACTGCAGGACGCGACATATTCAGAATACGTCCACCTTCAAAACCATCTGATAAAACACTGACATTTCTGACTGTCTATCACTGGCGTAAGAATTACCCAGTCAACTTAGCAACTAATTCGGAAGACGCAGAACGTCCACTTGGCTGACAATTGAACCATCAGCCTCTTTTGTAGAAGTGATAATTTTATATCTATATTACAAGCTTGTAAGGTATGTCTATCAAAAAGAAAGATATAGGCGTTCTGAAAACACAAGTAAAAGACCACTAAGCAAAACCAAAGCAACAGTAAGAATATGCATGCCACTTTCCTCGGGTGCAAAAAATACACTTACGTTCGATGTCGGAATAAACTCGTCACAGCAGTCATAATTTCGCATGATGAACGTGCACAAATGTATCTCTGCAATCCATTAGGTTCTCTTTGACCGACAATGATGAAGTGCTCACAAGAAGTGATGAGAACTTCTACTGTTCATTTTTGGAAGTTTTAACACACATTGGAAATCTTTTACCAACCCAAATTAAGTCATTGATATCAGGTCGCACACATGTACGTTAAATCATTTAAAATGGCAAATAAAAAGTTTACCAAAGGGTTTATTGTGCAAAGATCACTGAACAAACTAAGCACACCTGTATATTCCACCACTGCAATGAGGCGAAAATTTTGCATCATGAAAACGGTCGTTAATCCACAGCGCTGCGTTTGTATGATATATGTTGTGAGTGTTATTTGTGGCTTAACGCTTCCTCATTCTATGCGCTTTGTACAGAATGTTTTCTTCAATCGTCCCGAAGGCGATTCAGGCTGAGTGAACAGTTCTATAAAATGTTAAACTTATGACAGCAAGTCAGGGACTATTATATTAGTCTTCCAGGTGAGTAGAGGAACTTAGACACATAATGATCCACAAAGGCACCTTAAAGTAGAAACTGTTGACAATCGGGAATAATCCTCACAATCTGGAAATATTCGTTTTCGAAGCTAACAACTAGCTTAGTGTCTTTGAATAGGTTCACAGTGACTAGTGCAATTGGAAAATAGTTAAGCCTTAATCAAAGCACACAGAATAGACAAAAGCAAGCAGCAATATCATAATATTTAAACCAGAATATCTTGCTTTTAATTCCAGCGGGTAACCGTAGTTTTTCGATTGTTGGATTTCTGAATACAAGTAGGTTTATACACATTCGGCACAACTAATATCTCGACGTCCTCTCAAACAATAACTACTCCAAATATGACCTTCCGTCACATTTTCTCCTATTAACTGTTTCGCGCTGTTCATCGCTATGTGACTGGGGGCTTGC
This sequence comes from Paragonimus skrjabini miyazakii, assembly GCA_014338405.1. Lineage (NCBI taxonomy): Eukaryota > Metazoa > Platyhelminthes > Trematoda > Plagiorchiida > Troglotrematidae > Paragonimus > Paragonimus skrjabini miyazakii. Next base: position 130,890 of record JTDE01001490.1, on the reverse strand, counting down.
AATTAGAAGTTGCCAATGAAAACAATGCCTATAACAAAAGAGGAGGAAACATGCGGTTCCTTTTAAGAACTTCATCAGTGTAGAAAGAAGGCACATGTTACGATATGTTAACATTTCGTTTACTCTCATCAGTCGCAAAAGTAAAACATGCAGGTCATATACGACAGGCAGTTAGAGAAAGACAGGGTATGGATACACATTCACACCAAGCATTATGTCATCAACACCACGGCAACCCGATGTGTTGCTTCAACCATCTTTGCGCTCATAGTGCCGGCTGGTGAGATCTAATCAACATGGCTTCGCTAAAGGCCAGTAGCTTTGGGTTCTGACTTCGTAACCTTATTTTGAACGATGTCAAAATATATGCTGCGGTCCTAATACTGGATAGAAGTGGTATGAGTAGTATATTACGATCACTTATCTTCACTGCACTAGTCGTTAATACATTGTTAGATTTGACGATAATGAGACGGCTAATCGTTTTTGATTTAATCAATTTCACTAAGAACTATGTCGAAACTTGGTCGACTGGCTTGGTTGAACGCAGCAATAAGTGACCTCATTTGAAATTTCGATTAAAATTTACCTCAGTCATCAGTCATATACATTTTCGGTTCACTGTTTGTGACTCTACTTTCTTAGTAACACTAATCGACTGCGTAGGCAGTTCGATATTTGAAAGAAGCACTGATAGCTCATGAAAGTATCAATCCAGTATGAAACATAACAAAACGGTCATCATATATTTCGAAGAGATCCAGTTGTGTAAGACCTAAGCTTCGGCTGGATTTTAACCGATAACAGAAACAACAAGCCCAAATGCGGCAAACGCTGTGCCAGCTGAGTAACGGAGTAACGCCCGAACCTCGAGGATGTCACCTTTGGACTCAGTTATCCACCAATAACACGACTGCAACGTTCAGCAATGACGTTGGTAGATTTCACCGTGAACTTTTTGAGAAAACCCGCCCTGATCATCTGGAAGATTCCATATGACACAATGGATTGGGTTGGTAACTGAATTAAAATGTGAAAGCTCTGAGCTTCCAGTTCAATTTGGCTGATGGAGCGCTAGTCGCTTCTAGGCAAGCTGTTTCGGGCGCTATTTCGAATGCAGTTGAAGCCAAAATTTTTCACAGCCAAATTACTTATCAGTTAGCGTCGAATACACTACACTACACTACACACAGGTATAGAAAGTATTTTAAAATTCAAGTATATTTGGTGTGGCTTAAATATTACTGTGCATTGCATAGGGTAACTGAGTGCTTCAAGTAGTCAACGAAAATCCATAGATGTCTCATCGCACGAACTGTTGTGATGCCCTACAGTATGTGCACCAACAATTCCCTAACCACGACCCTCACAAATGTCGCCATGATCGTTAGTCAGTATTAATAATCTTTTTCATCGAACCCTGCTGTGATGATAACGGAAATCAAACAATGTATACTATACTAATCTGTGAAATAAATCGTCGGTTCGCATGTTAACCAAATATCACACTGTAGGGTAAACTTTTATCTGAAAGCGTAAAACGTACCGTTATAAAAACAACATGAAACTCCTCGATGTACAGTGCGCAACCGAAAGTGCATATAGTAGAGTGATTAAGATGTTTTCCCTTACTATACAACTTTGATGGAGTGACAGGTCAAATTTAATCTCAGTGCAGCTTTATCAAATCTACGTATCCTGTAATTCCAGTTTATGGTATTATGGTATACATTCCCCGAAAGAAAATGTACACTGTTGAGGCAATAAACCGGTGTGTTATCAGAGCTTGCGTTTATAATCAATATCAAAGACAGATCACAGTCACTCGGTTGCTTCAGAACGGCATCACTACGTGTTACCATATAATGTCTTATCAAGATATATTGCAATGGCTGGAGTTGTGTAGAACAAAAATGATCGGAACGTTTAGCGACTTGATAAATGTTACAGGATGGTGTTAAAGAAAAGAGCCTGCCATCGTTATAATATCCAGTGCAGAATTAAAAGAAAACGTCTTACCACAATCACATGTGTTGGTGATGGGGACACATCTGTTTGTCGGACATACTTCCCGCTGTAGCAGTCTCACGAAAATTTGCAACTGCATGACTTCCCAACGTTCGAAACATAAAAGACCACAACCATGTCATACATAGGTTATCCTGTGATGTAGTGATGTGAAATTGAGCTTCAGCCACTGCTACCGTTGATGAATTCAATATGATACTGATCAGCAAAATAATGCAAAGAGCTATCAGAACTTGCAGAAGAGTAGTATTGAACCTTCCTATCACAATAATTTACCCCTTTCAAGCCTTTTAAATAAATGACTAGCCAACATGAATGTGTATAGCAGAATTAATATGCATAGCAGCACCGACATTAATTTATTGTAGCATGTTTTAGCACGATACTCTGCCCAGTAAACTCAGCAAACACTTTCTGTTCATGATGTATACGAAGAAGCTGATTCGTTCTCCTTTAAAAATCTCTTGAAGATTTAAAGACAGTAGACCCCCACTAATATGAAGTTTATCATAAATACATTGAATGGCCGGTAACTTTAGCGAAATGCATTCTGAAGATGAGTGGCTAGAACATTCAGTAACAGTCAGACAAATTTATAGAAACTAATCTGAATTGATGTTCACAGAAGACAGTATACTAGCAAAGAATACTCAACAGGCTCAGCCCATCCAGCGTGCTCAACACATGTGTACACGAAACCTTTGCAAACAGTTGGTCCCAGTGACCACCAGTGGAGTGGTGAGCAGCTGTCTCTATGCTGTTGAGTCTCACCACCACCGAAGCCTCAAACCCATGACCAGTGAATAAGCGGCAGATTGTAGTCTAAACACTCACTCATCAGACCACGCAGTTGAGGTCGCTGGGATTACAGAAAGGTATATGACCTACTTGATCTACATATTGCATTCCTTTTCGCTTATAGACGGAAATCAATCAGCCACAACTTCGCTAGTGGTCACTAGGCCCAAGTGTTTGCGAAACTCTTTCCCAACCCTGTTTGGGATAGTGGTGAATGCCTGCTCGTTTGCAGGTCAATCATAAAATATGGCTGGTCGATTTCAGCCCATGAGCGAAAGGAAGTGCATGAAACTTTCTGTGAGTTACTTAGTAGACGTGCTTACACCAGTTCATATGCTTGACAGGAGCAACTGGCCGTGAGTTCAGAGTACGCATAGAGGTTGTAGTTAGAACTCACGCCTGTCTTGAATGCCACATTCAGTTTTCATTAATCTCCAGTGGTCGTCCGCCTGATCGTGTGATGAATGAAAACAGAAGCAACTGGTCCATAAATAAACTCTTTCCCGTTCAGTGTTCGTGCATTTCTAGCCAATCTCGGAATGAGGGAAAATATTACTATTGAAAGAACCCGAACAAACAGCTGCAACAGTGCTTGGACTTTGAGTGAGAATGACAAACTGTACATGCAGACAGAACAACTCAGTGGGTATACTTGTTTCCAGTTACCCACTACCAGTACTGTACAGTGTAAATCATCAGCTACTGTACCGTACAACCCGAGCATCACAGGCACGATAATTCGGTCGTGTCTGTCAGCATCAGGAGGATTAGGTGCTCAACAAACAAACAACTTCACTCTGGTTCGAGCGTGATGTCAAACGACTAGTAGAAAACGATTCGTCCACCTCTTCCCTAGCCTCCAGGAAGAGGAGGGAGCCAGAAAGAAAGAACTGCAACAACAGGATCAAATCGTCATGAGCCTATTCCCATTTGCTGTTGGTCCTAGAGTCCCATCAACTCAACTGCCACTGCAAATTAACCTAACCGACTCATATGGCTAATTCACAGGGCACGGTGGCAACTCCAACTTTTTATAGGTGCGATGTCTGGCATCGAGGGCACTGGTTCGATCGTAGTTTGTTTCAAAACCGGAAGGCCGAAGCAAACGGGCCTGTCAATCTGTATAGTACCATGCACGCTTCGAACTGTAAACCATTGTCGTCCTTTAATTCTGTCATCGATTGCTCCTAGTAAGTGCGTGTGCGGAGTATAATATGCACAAATTCAGAAGCTGTACAAAACACGAATGAAAGATGTATTTATGACCATCGCCGTCGCTTAACACATGGTTCATCTGCCACGTTGAGTCTATTTTCCACCTAGACTGAAGTGTAGGTTACTATTTTATTGGCTCAACCCCTCCACTGCTTCCGGTCGAAGCTCCGTGTTCAGGGAATAGATTAGTCTCCGAGTTGGCTTATCAACTCGCGCAATGTACGCATTAGGGTACTATCACATTTTGGGGAGGTCTATAGAATTTTTCTGTGCGTATAAGTGTCTTCCCTTAGAAGCTACAATATTTCATGTTTGCATCCATTCTGCCGGAAGAAATGAAACATGCGGAAGGGTCAGGCCTTTGAGGGATGGCATAACGTTTCACCTTAACACCGGTCTTCAAAGGTACCTCACAGTCTGAGGTGGTTGGTAGCCAACGAGTAACTGTGCCAAATCAGGCAAAGTAAACGTGTCAGCCACCCTTGGAACATGAAGAATGGACCATATTTCAATGATTCAACGATTTACTGGCTGGTAAGATAAGATCGTAACTTTCCAGAGGTCGTTTTACTTGGTATACAACCGCGAGTCAGTACGTCCGGTAGACAGGGTCGTGGGTGTTGTGACGGTGAGTAAAATGGTCAGCAAATCTTGAACTGGTTAACCTATAATATGAACATAAAGGTTAGTGCTGAACATCTTTCGCCAGTGATTCGTTACTGAGATACACAGTAGAAGGGGAGATTCTGTGGCGTGGATTGCAGATTAATGCATGAAGTTATGCAATATACAGTGAAGTAGACGATGCTGTTAGGATTCCGTTGTTTCCGACGTCAAGGCACCTTCAAACCAAACATAACACAATGCATACAAAAATTTCAGTTGAGGAAGGATTGAGTGGCCTGTGGCACAGTGTGAAACGAAAATTATTTTGAGATTGCTAACATAGGTTCTTTGGTGCTGCACCATTCGCAACAACGGCATGTCATGGCAACCTGAGCGCTCGCACAAAAAGATTTTTGCGCACACATAGTCGAATTTCGCAATGGGGTTCTAGTGACATCAAGAGCCGAGAAGAGTCATCTTATACCTGTGGTGTGAACACGTTTGACGTGAAAGTTCGCGTTGAAAACAACATGCAATTTGACTGGGTCCAGAGTCGGCCAGATGGACCACTTCTCCTCTAATCACCATTTTCAGCTTTATTTTGCTACGTTTGGCCTGAAAATGACAAACGAAAAACCAGCTTGTTCACCGCAAATTGACTTGATGAAATCTCTGGGTGTAGTTGAAGAACTGAAACAATCTTATTGTATCCCAGCAACTGATGCACTGCCAACGTTTCAACTGCTATGGAAGGGACCACAAATCAGCTGATACAGCTGTATTCGGATAGAATATATGAATAAATTGTGAGGCTAACCAATTAGAAGCAAACGTTTACCTGGCCGTTGTCTGGGTCACTCAGATGCATATTTTACATGTGAACCAAAACTGTCGACCAGTCTGAAGAAGACAGATTTGACACTAAGGTACCGGCACGTCCTGATTCCGCAAGCCGTAAATAAAACGCGCAGTCGACCACATGTTATTTTCTAATTTTTCTCACTCTCTTTTCGTTTGTTGAACTATCCTTGTGGCAAACTGGTTTGTTCACCAACACATTACAGGACAAAGTGTTCTGACGTGATTGTCACTATCCATTTTCAAGCAAACAACAACTTGTTTGAATGAGCATCTGGTGTTTACTATCAGCAACACAAGTGGATGAGGTGAGAGACGTGATTGCTGAAATCCTTTTAATATTCAATTGATGGTTAAATTTATATGCCACTGAGCACAGCCCAATTTTTCCTTCAGTTTTGTATTCGTATAAATCTTCCAGGCTACGCGTTTAAAAGTAACTACGTCAACCGAAGTTCTGTTCTACTGCGGCTGAGTTTTCAAATGTGATTAAGTGATGTTTACTAGCCTGAATCCAGCGCCGCATTAATCAGCGCGCCTGCCGAACAACTGTTTAAACTGTAGATGTGTTCCGAGATCTGAGTAAAGATGCTCGGTCTGGTCAATCTTCAATAATAGCAGAAATTCTATATCTTGGTTAATTTAAAAAAACGGGCCCGTTCGAAATATATTTAGTTGGTAGTGTGATGATGAATTGTGAATGGTGTGTAATTTGTACGAGTCGAAGTCTTGCCTACTCAGTTCTACTGAAAAGCTGCTTTCGAAAGGTGATGCCAACACACGTCTATTGAGGGCTGGTTATGTATTTTAGCTTATAAGCGATGGGTGTTGGGTTTTTTGTGTTTCGTCAGGCTAACCTGATTATGATTTAAACCTGACAAATAATTTCTTACTTCATCAGTATGGGTGCGCAAAAGTCGGCGACTCTCAGTTGCATGTGTGGTAACCATAATACCAGTGTGGGAAGCAGGGATGTGAACCGATCTACGATATGTATATGTTCTCAGACAAAAACCCCAGTCATGCATATTGTCCAGATGAAGATATGCGATCCAAAGGGTTTCAAACAAAAATGGAACTCGAGTTTAGTGCTCCCCTACATGGTGGCTTATTACGGTAATGTTCGTGAAGCTGGATGCTTTGACCAGATGAGTATAACTCACATTTTACGGTTGTAACATTCGTTTGAACATTCTCTCTACTAATCACCTACTCCCCCTATTTGGAAGTGTGCCTTATAACATAATTGTGCCATCTGAAGATCGCTTTTGTTGCAATCTTGAATTTGGGCATTTTCTGCATATGCTCGACAACTGACGTTCGAAAACTCTCTCGGGACGTACCATTTCAAGCGTATGTGACATTTCATATTAATTCCATATATCTACCATTGGTATCTCCTGATATTCATGTATGTTATATTAAAAAAACATGACCGAACAGATTGCGGTCGTTAAAAGTCAGAATTGGCCTCAGAGTGTAAAGATCTAGTGGTATCCAGCTGCCTCAGAAGAGAAACGCATAGCAGATTCGAGAGCCATCAATAATCAGCCTGATATATACCGTCAATTCGGTTCTACTTGATGTGGTATACACCACATACAATCACCTGAATACCGCATGTTAAACGTTTGAAAACCTACTCTTAACACAAGCTATTTATGGAAGGGTGACAATCGGAACCTTGTTCGCTCACTTACTCTTAGATACGCAGCGGATTACCAGCACTGTACTATACGCGTTACCCTACGAAAACTGAGGGAAGGTGAAATAGTTCGGTACCAATCACACTGCGTTCTCCAGATACTTGAGAAGCAAAGACCTCCCCTCAGTAGCAATTACTGAACCAGTGACACCCAAGTACTGGAGACATTCTCGACCGGCAATAGTTTAGTCCTCCTGATTAGGTAACCCGAGCTTTATCACGCTGTTGTCTGTAAACGTTTGTTCTGGAAATCGAGATTACCCTAATTTTTGAGGGTGAGCGTCAGATGAAAAGTGACCAGCGAACGCTGACAATGTAACCCGTCAACAAAACACTTTACAAAAGATACCTCTCTTTGTTTCAGGTGGTCACCCACGAATGATTGCCAATGACTTATATTATATTGTAATTTGGGCGTCAATACTTTCGTTACACTCATATCACTTTCAAAAAAATTTCACAACGGGACTTCGTTAAAGTTTATTTTCGAGAGAGGTGATTACCTTTGTATGCAAACCGCTTCACGGCAAGACGACTAAACTGCAGCACTAAACGTGCAAACCAGCACCACGTTGACGTATAAACGTGTTTGGGACGTCGAACCTGGCACTAAGTCAAATAATGTACACTTGTCTTCACTTAGGGACGGTACCAGTCACAGTGGCAGCAAACTTTGTTGAACAATGCGTTGGTGGCGACTGGCTTATTGTCGGGGCTCTAGTTCTGCCAAACGTTTACAATTGGATCCTCTTCTGGGAAGCCGAATGCTGGTTGGGGACTTAGATAAAACTTTGGCAATTCTAGCAAGTTTTCTACGACAGTTAATGGTCGCTGTAATTATTTTCTGCATTCATATATACTACTTACAAGTAGAAAAACAGGTTTGATTAAAATGACCTTAAGGAGCCACTAATGTCAAGCTTCACTAGAATCCCTGAATTGAAGACTCTCCTAGGGCACGTATCTTGTCCAGTGGTCGGCCGCCAAAAGCTCCTATGAACTCCATACCTTTTTAAAACATAGCCAACAGGCCATGCAAACTAGCCCTCCTTTGTCGGGGTCATATCGATCCGTCCGGCCTCAAACAAGAACGCTATTGGTAAACTTACCGTCGAACATTAATAGCGAGGAAAACAGATGAAACATAGACTGCTGAAACACATGCTGTTATTTAGCATGCACCCACCAAGTTGACTGTATATAATTAAGCACTGGACACGGAACTGATTTAGCATGAACTCATTCTACGCGCTCGATGGTCAGTTGACTGCCTTATGCAAGCTTGAGTGCTTGCCGTTGTAGACTTTCCTTTATCTTTTCCGACCAGTTCCCGTAAGTATTAAATTCCGTGTGGTTTGCCAGTAAGTCTTGTTTTCATAGGTTTGGCTTCACTTCAATGATATTGACTACCTAAGCATCATATGTGGTCAGCGGTGCAATATTCAATAATACTCTGTCGAGGAGACGTCTAATAGAGCAAAAACATTATTGTCCAACTCGCTGGTTGCCATGTCAAGCGCGCGCTCGCATTTATGAAGCGGAATTCCGGCCCAAAACACACCACCGGTTTTCGCACACACTTCGCGTACACTCATGCACGGTTTGTCTGTGTGGCTGACGCTTTCTGTTCGGGGGTTTCCGCCTACCATTCCTCGTCCGTTGGTCCAATCTCGTTGGGCGATGTCTCGTCCGGTCGCCCGTGTTCACCACAATCCACTCGATATAGGCTTTCGGACGTACCTTACCGTCTCGTTGAGGTATTTCACAGAGGGTTAGAATATTCGTGCCTCCGATTTGGTCATCCGCCACGCTATGAACGCGTCTGCTCTTCATGTGCCTGTCCGACATGGTTGCACCTGTCGCTGCATTGTCAGCGTTCGCTGGTCACTTTTCATCTGACGCTCACCCTCAAAAATTAGGGTAATCTCGATTTCCAGAACAAACGTTTACAGACAACAGCGTGATAAAGCTCGGGTTACCTAATCAGGAGGACTAAACTATTGCCGGTCGAGAATGTCTCCAGTACTTGGGTGTCACTGGTTCAGTAATTGCTACTGAGGGGAGGTCTTTGCTTCTCAAGTATCTGGAGAACGCAGTGTGATTGGTACCGAACTATTTCACCTTCCCTCAGTTTTCGTAGGGTAACGCGTATAGTACAGTGCTGGTAATCCGCTGCGTATCTAAGAGTAAGTGAGCGAACAAGGTTCCGATTGTCACCCTTCCATAAATAGCTTGTGTTAAGAGTAGGTTTTCAAACGTTTAACATGCGGTAATCAGTTGACTGTTCGTGAGGGAAAGTGTGTATGCTGGTCAGTTGATATCAACCAAAGTTCCCTCCCTCCTTCCATTCGTAAGTATAGTATGTCACTGTTTTAATAACACTGAGGATGTTAACTCGAAAACGAAACAGTACTTGTGAAATCATTCATCGTATTTAACAAGACAGCTGTTGCGTCTCTTCCGCGAGTAACTGGGCAAACCTAACACTATTGGCGAGTGTTTGGTGTAGAATAATTCGCATTCTAGATAGAACTGCCGTCTGCAAAGTTGCTTTATGTGGACCTAAATTGAAGTTGACGTCGCGTCCCTAACAGAGGTATCCGTTATCACTGAACTGTTATAAGAACAAGTCTAATATTCCTACTCGAAACGGGCCGGTTGAAAAACATGTTTGAATGCAAGTTCTGCCTTCTGAGCGATCTTCTACGAAGACGTTGAGTAACGCGTAACGATAAGCCAACGATCCTATGTAATCAAAACAAGATCGGATCACAATTTCTCGGTACTGTTTGACAAATTACTAGATTGAATAAGTGGGCAACCTCAACAGTTTCCATGGACAGGTCGCTTCCGATAAAAAGATTACAATTTAGTGTCCAGCTGGTTAACAGATGAATTACTTTCATGCAACATGACAGATTTCTTCCGCGCAGTTAGCAGGTTCAAAAACAATGTGAACAAGCCGATCTCCAAGCAGGAGATGCATTCACCACTCAAGTAAAGCACAATAACAGGCAACTGGCTATTCGCACAACTATCAAATTGACGCGATGAAGCAAAAACATCTAGGTCAAGGTCCAATTAACGACCAGAAACAGGAGAGGTGGAATATGCAGGGATAAATATTTGGGGGGACAGGGTTTGGTCGGATTTTTACATAAATGAACTTCGAAAATCAATATACCTCTAGTTGCGAACGGTTTCAAGTTACGTACAGCAAAGTTCAGACCACTTATCAATGAAAAAATAAATCGGGGAAGGATCATTATGTATCTTCACAAGATTGTGAGATGTTGTTGCTACTCGTTCACGTTGAAAGTAGTAGGCTGACAAAAAGAGTACGATAGTAAATGTTTGATTATTAATGTCACATAGGATACGTAAATTCATGGTTGATAGCTCCGCTTCAGCAACCTTTCTGAATTGGCTTCCGTAACCGAAAACAATTGTTAGCACACTGCGTGGTATCCGATTTCAGAATTTTGATTACCTGAAGATGATCGCGGTAGAAAGTTTTTGCTTAGATGCTTACCTATTCATTTAACATAAATTATTATCTACATACAGTTCAAATTCTGTGATAGTGGCTTCCACCTATCTTCATTGAGAATAAAATATATTTTGTCTGTTCCTGGTGGGTCTAAATGAGATCAAAACCGTTCAGTAATTGTGGGCTTGTAAGTGGGTAACGTGCGGAATTGATTGACGTTATGGTGGCATGAGCCCTTATGTATGTAGTGTCCTAACTTGTGACGCCTTCAGTTCATGGTTTCAAAAGTTTTAACCATTTCCCGGATAATGCTCTAGCTCCCATCTCTCTGGGACTTATTACCATCACTACCTTTTTACTTGGTTTCAAGCTACATGCTACCACTTCCATTTATTCACATATTTCAACAGGAAACTCCACGTTTCACTCTCACTATGTATATGAATTCAAGATTGGAGTTAATCATTATAAGTAAGAAGTGTACCTTTAAAGGTGAAAGGGTATTGTGAAAAGCATAGTTCAATGGATGTTGCGCGATGTGTTCATTTAATGAAAAGTATGGTGCAAATGTGTAGTGCGTGCAACAAACCAAGGTATTCGAATGTTTGAGTAAAACACGTCACAAACACAAATGTAAAACAGAAGACGTCTCACGCCTTGCGTTTTATGTGCAAAAAGTACGATTTTCGTCAAAGAGTTGTAATTCCTTCCACAGCCACGTTTAACGTTTGCCTACAAGCAACAATAATGACAGTGTAGCACTGGTAGTAATTAATTTGAAAACTAACATTACAACTGCATTATACTGTATGAATACGACTCCCTAGAATGTTCTTTCCCACGGGGCGTAGGGGTAAATTGGTCAAGCACAGGAACTTACTCGTTAGTTTTACTAACGATATGCAGCGACCTAATGGCCTAATTAGGCCAAGAGGTGAAAATGCCAAACGTTAATGTTTCGAGAATGGGCTAGAAGGCAGGATAAACCAAAAGTGACAGGGTGCAGTCGTGTTCGTTATCAGACACTGAGGCAGTACCAACCCGAGCAGCCATCTGGTAAACATTTTGAATAGTACTATCAACAGAAACAACATGACCAAACGCAGCAAGTGCTCTACTAGCTAAGCGACGAAGCCACATCAGGAGCTCAGAAATTTCACATTTAGATTCGGTTACCCGCTTGTCTCACTGTCACAAACGGAATCCACCGAATGATCCGAAGGATCGACTGCTCTGGCAGGATTTCCCGAATAGTTCAAACTGGAATCCACCAATTTCACTGTTGAGCATAGAAATTGTTCTACCAATGGGTAGTTTGGTAGATTTGCTGAGTTAGAGGGGACCCAATTGCGAAAACCCAGGGCTTCCGTTGTTTCTGTCGTTGATTTGAATCTAGCCGAAGCCCAAATTTTCAGCAACTGAGTCCCATCCAAATAATCAAATCTGCTAAACTACTCATTAGTAATGCTACCAACAACTTTACTTAGTATACGATTTATCAGATGCTATAATGATGTAGAGTGTGTGTTCGTTAATAAATCGAAAAAAATGATCGTGAGTGACCAGCTGATATTTTAGACAGAATACCGCATTCGGCTTCATCTATGTAAAGTGGCAGCCGCCTGGTTTATGATGAATCATTTTGAATTGGGTCTGGTTGTTAGCTTTCAGGATGTTAGTTTGGACATTTGGGTGAACTGGAAGTGCTTGTTGTAAATTCAGGTGACAAACCACATGCAGAAACAACTGATACAACGGTATGGGCTATTCAGAAGTAGCCGTCCAAGTTTTAATACTAAAGGAACGTTTAATATAATGCGCACTTCACGTGCGTACTTTTTAGCGTTTCAATAAGCGTTGTTTTTATGTAACATACTAGGGTGACACAATGAACACTATTTGTGAGCTTTGCAAATGATCTAACAATCTTGAGGAAGGTTAGTAAATGTTTTCCACGGACCATTTCAGTCTCTAACCTACTGAAATATCATACGTAGCATTGTCATTTTGTATCCCCTTGCTAACAGAGAGAACCTGGAGCAAAACTGTATGCCATAATCCCACTGAAGTGAGCCGACTGAGTTACAAAAGCTGGAGTTTTCTTGTTATTGTTATGGAGTAGACTTAATGTTTGTAGCTGAATCACGTTTGAAAACACTGTAAGATCGTTCGTCATCTCTGTGGATGAGCAACCACTAATAAACTGGATACTGCCAAGATTTTAGTAAAATGAGACATCTGTACTATGAGCTCGTTGAGGACGTACACGCTGTATAAACCATTCATAAGCAGTAAAAATGACTAGATTATTGATCTACTTTCGCCGCCACACACTTGGCGGTTTGTGAACGACTATAAGGGTAAGCTGTTAAGTGACTGGTAATAAAGGTGTTTGGTTAATGCGATTTTAACACCACCCATAAATGATGCAGTTTTCACATTTCCGTAGACCTTTCGGCCAACCTTCTTCATAAAGAAGCACTATAACCGACGTTATCTGTTGTTAGAGCTTGTGAGTAGTGCATACTACTGCATATCCTCGTCTGCTCCCGAGACGGCTGAACAATGTGAGCACTATTCACAAACGAATGTGGCTGGGCATTTGGTCACGGCAATTCGGTCGTGACTAATGTGAGATTATTGTTGCGGTCGATAACAAGTTGCTTCACTAGAGCGCAGCCGAAGTTCAAACCCGGGGATTGGTGCAGATATACACTACTGACCAGCGCTAACAGGCAAAACTCCAGTCTGTTGTCTCTTTTGGAAAGACGCTGGTTGAACTGCTCATGGAAAAATGAAAGCTGCGATTAGCTCTAAGCGATGTTAGCTTTCTGTGATAATAGTGTGGTAACCTTGCTATGTGCAAACTATGTTTGGGGCAGGATAATGACTTTCTGATACGTTCGCAACCCCCTAATCTCAAAGAATGCCGTGGTGCACAAGTTTTAGGTCATACTGAAAGTCTCGAGGTAGGTTTTGGTGGCTGAATTTGAAGCTCGGTAGTTTATTGTTATAGAGACTTAACCGGACGTGTTGCATATGAATGTGTTCTCTGTGACTCCGATTGTTTTTATTTACGTGTAAGGTAGTTGGTTGGAACAGTATACACACATTTTAGCCTTATACTGCGACACGGGAAGACATGGGTTTTAGCCTTCTCTTTGTGAGATGAAAACCAGGTGTTGAACTAAGAAGACAGCCGGAAACACAGTAGCAACGTTTGGAGGAGATATGCTAAAAAGTAAACAGTGCAAAAATGATTTGCAGAGTTCACGCCAGCAAATAGGCATCCAGAAGTTACCTCTGGTATTCGACGATCGACCATTGGTTTACCGGGAAAACTGACGCAACAGCCAATGCCGATCAACTGGAGTTGTTCAATCTTTCTGCAGCACAACGCCACACCGCACATTAAAAGGTTAACGTTTCAAGGCTAACTCAGACCGGGAAGTGAACAGAAGTCTTCTTCGGCACATTCACGTGATCACTTACGAACAGATAATCAATTTTACTTTCCACACTATTTCCTTAATAAGATGTGCACTGAAGAAAAAAGTGACTTTGAAGGTGGCCGTTAATGAGGTCGGTATCTACAGACTTTGAAATTTTGTGTAAGTAGCATAAACGCACTTTTATCACACGGGTAAAAAGTGCTGAAAACAATGGTACTCACTATGTATAGAATGCATGTACATCAGCCGAACTAGACTACTTCAAACTTGACCGACCAGTTTGGGAACTTTCAGTTAGTCTACCTCAACTAGCACTACTGGACACGCTGTCATAGGTGTAACCTTGGTAGCTGTTTACAGCTGTCAACAGATATAGAGAAGACTTAAGAACAAGCGTACTGTTCAACACAAAAGTGCACATCACCCATTTCAGATTTAGTTGCGGCTGTCATTCGACTTCATCAAGGTACAAAACCACATAAAACTCGTTGTGCACTTGCTCTCATTTTGCCATATTAAACAGGTGTTAAGTTTATAAAATTAGTAACTTAATTGGATTCTTTTTCGAGCCCACACTCACTTTCCTTTACTTTGTGTAAAGTACAAGGACTTCTGAAGGAACAGTGCTGCTTGCATCAAAAACACCTCATGAGGAACATCCCTAAAGCGACCAGATGGTAGGAACGAATACCACAGCAAAGCCACTTCCACAATCTTGGCGGTAACAAGCTTCTTAACATTCCTGTCAGACTGCCTAACTTCCTCTGGTTTATTGTGCTTGCTGCATAGTTTTAGAACACTTGAAGGTTACAGCTCCACCTCGAGTTATATGCAACCGCGTGTGAACATAAATGGTGACGGTCAACCCACAAAGAGGATGCACCCTGACGGTTTACGTACACTGGACACTTCAGTGGGCTTACCAGCAGTTTGTAGTTGATCCATTCTATACCTTGGCCCGGTCATACGCCATAGAACGTCAAGTCTCCGAGTGCAGTCTCGAGGACCTAACACTCATCACTGCACATCATTTGATTTGTTTTTCAAACGAGCCGAACATAACTCAAAGCTTACTGTCAAGTTAACAGCTGTTCACTCGGAGTAGTGGTTGCATCAACGTAACAAATGCGCGCAACACAGACGAAAAACAAAAAGTAGATGCAGGACTGACTGATTCAGAGGGATCCAAGAACGACAGTTCCTCGTTGCCAAAGCCAACTGGATACAAGTGTCACGCTTTGGTTAATTGCTGGCAAGTCTCAAGTGAGAGACGGTAAAGAAGATTAGGAAAATCGTACTAACGGGACGGAGAAAACGGCATTTTGGGTAGTTAGTTTCATGGGTTAATTAGCTTCGAAAAGAAATAACCCTCGGCCGCCAAATGTTATCGGCCTCTAGTTTGGTTTCTCAACTTAATTAAACCAGACAACAGTTAACCAACAAACATCTGCGGATTATTTGATAATGGGACTTCGCAACGCACTAGCTGTTCTTTCTTACATACAGAATTAAAAACGAGCACATAGGATTGAAACAAGGAAAAAAGTGGTGATCTTCAGAACAGTATTTTTGTTACAGCAACTGATGTTTGTGTTCCATACGGATGGTCGTTGTATGCCATCATTCAAGTCGTGTGTCAGTGAAGTTCCCGAATTTTGATTGGATGCTTTTGCTAGCATCTAAAAATAGGTTTGCGTTGAATAAAACAATGTTAAGAAACAATTCTTGTGATGTTCTCCAAAGTAACATTTTGTACATTCTCATCACACATGGGCAGGTAACTAATTTTAGACGAGTCAAAATTCCACACAGCGGAAGTCATGGCTTAAGGGATTAAATGGACGTACACAAAAACTGGAAAGCAAAATTGTGGGAATGCCGACTACCAGGGTAGCCGGAGTGTCAACACAAATTGCTTATGAACACACAAAGGGGACTGTGGTGTTTGACAGCCAAAGTCTCAGTGTACTCGGGTGTGCGTTTTCGGTTGCTTCGAAAAATCGCCGAGAACGCGTTAGGAACTTTGACTCTGTGTCCTGTTTGTATTATGCACCTTGAAATCGATGATGCTGGGTACTGTCCGTAACGGTCAACTCGCTGGAACTGGCAAGGCGTTGTGAAAACCTGTCAACGTTAGTTATCTTGTGACCTTGTGCAGCAACCACTCCCCCACAAGGACCATCGTCTTGTGGTGACTTTAATCTCAGGAATGTATCAAATTTATTCGAAAATATGTGATAGCGGTAGAACTTTCAACTCACACCGGTCACAACCACATCATTTACTGGTTCATATGATTTGAACTTTACACACAACTGACTGCGGCTAACGCATTCTCACAGAATTTTCAGCTGGCCTCTTCCGTGAAAAGCATTATGCTCAAGGTATGTATCCATTAGAACTAGTCAGCAGTGAATACCCTTGCTAAGACCGGACTTCAAACACCACCCACGCTTTCACGAAGCAACTGTGTTGAACACTGCGCCGTTGACCTCACATTAGGCACGGCCGAATTGTCATATGCACACACCCAACAACATTCGTTTGTAAGGAACGCTTACAACACCGAAGCTGGAGTATATTGTTTTCTGCTTGAAAGTGATTGACGGAAATGTATCTAAGGATACGACAGCGGCCAGCAGTCGTGGATGATATTCAGTTCACATTGACTAGAAATCTCCTACCATTAACCGGTATTTAAAGGTTCATTACTCCAAAATCGTAAACCTGTTTCAGACCATTCTGGCTAACATTTTAATGGAAAGAGTAATAGCCATTTCTAGATTGCATGCACATCAGCGATGAATACCAAGCTAACGCTTACTTCGTGACTAATTAGCCTAAAAGCCTTGGCTTGAGTATATGTAGACTGTAAGAAACCTGGTTAGCCTTGTCCTGTAAGGTTTGTGGTGTGGTTTTTATTAAAAAATGAGCTATCTCTACCACAACCTGGACATTTGGAATACCGTCCATAGAAAGAAAAACTACTTGGTTATCAACTCAGTCACATGGACCGCGAGTGCGCTGTCCAACTTTGATAGTATTTCATTTTTGAAATATTTTTCGTAAGATTGGCTTGGACTAAACTATTACATCTTATATTTGTTTGCGAGCTGGTTATATCGGATCAAAATAGCTGTGGATACTTAACAGTAAAGCTGCTAATTAATATCTGTAGGTAAATAACGCGCACCCATAAATTGTTACCTGACGAAACAAAACGGAGACTGTCTCCCAGAGTAGAAACACAAATAAAGGTTATTCTCTTTATCTGTCGCGTTTACTTTATTCCTAGGCTAAAATCCACCAGTCGTTTTGTGACTGGCCTACAGACGAGTAAATATCCATCGAAGAATTCAGCGAAAGAAGCGCAACAGATGAGGAAAAGATTTCACGTATCTTCGTGCAACCACGGTAACTGCCACTCCATAGTCTAGTAAAGACTACAATATATTACCTATTCACGGGTCACGGATTCAGTCCACCAGTGTGCGTGGTGCTCATGAGTCCCACATAGGTTGGAACAGCTGCCAACCGTCTCCTTGGTGGGACCAGGTGTTTTCCAAACAAATGCAAATGTGTGGTGGTGAGTACTGATCGTGCAGAGAAAAATCAGTGGTAGAATGAAGGTTTTGTAACATAGTTTAGATAAAGAATATACCAGCATTTATCTCATTGATTTAGGAAGTTGCCCAAAAGGCTGGTCTGCGACATAGGCACGATTCAGGTGATGTGGCCATTTTCATTTTGAATTCGATTGCACATTACAAAGTACTAATCATTCCAAAGGAATCCAGAGTCGATACGCCGTAATGGCCAACATGACCTTAACACAATGTTTAAGAGGATTCATTGTTAGGCATGCTGAACTACTTGTACACTTGCCTTGATAAACCTTTAACGTTTTTACCTCTACAGAAAATATATTGATGACCCAGCATGTCGCTGCACCCCATCGCCATGCAATGGAATCCCATATACTTCGGATTAATTAACCAACTTGTTGGCTCGGAAGCTGACATGATTCCTTATATTACAAAGGTTCTGAAAAATGCTGCAAAGTTTTTCCATTTGCCACCTTGACTAATTCAGAATTCTGAAGTACCAACAGTTACTGTAATACGTAAAGTATGCTTGTTGGTTTATTGAGTAGTTCCTTGGTTAAGCCACAACGAGTTAAAAGCAAAAGAGTTATCTGTTTCACAACGTTTCGACCCTCTCAAAAAGCCCTTATCAAACGATTTAAATCAGAAAATTTACCATGTGCAAGCTTCCAGATTGTGAAGTTTCTGATTTAAATTGCTTGATAACGGCTCTCCGAGAGGGTCGAAACGTTGCGAAACCGCTAACTCTTTTGTTTTTCACTAGTCATGGCTTAACCACGGAATTACTTAATAATGAGTATCAACACAAAGCACAGTATGTTTTCTCGTATTCGTTTTGTTAGTCTGTTACGTGATAAAGAAAGCTGCGCGTTCAGTAGGAGGGGCGGTTTTGTTCAGTCAATAGATTAAAGTTATTCAGCATAGTGTGAGTGCATGTACTGTTTTTGTGTTGATGTTATCTGGTAAGCCCATATCACTGGTAGTTCCTTCTGCTACATATCAGAGAGTTGAATCGTTTTCATCAGTATATGGAACTGCAAACTGTGGTTTGACATATCTGGGATGCAATAAACCTCTTTTGAAGAAACAGTATATCTCCCACAACATCTTACGCGCCCAGTCTGAAAACGCATTTCTCCTCAGACAGCGTGCTTCAAAATTTCCCATGAATAACTATGTCATAATGTGAGAGACAATGACTATAAAGTAATATCCGTCAATATAAGTTTCACACTGAACGCTGCGTCATGGTTTTGACAAATGAAACCTTTATTCTCCAGCAAAGGTGCCCAATGATGGCGATGCGCTCATTAGTGAATTACTGATACTTTTGTGAACAATTCTAAGCTCGCACAATTTATGTTTCTCGTATGAATTTTCATCATTAAGCAGCCATTTTAACATAAAAACCAGAAAACACTTAGTCCTCCTGATTCATCACTTCGTTTAGTTCGTTGTTATTTGGCGGTCTCTTTAAATGATGAAGAAACTGTAAATGTGTAAAGCTATAGAAGGAATAATTGAAAGAAAACCCTAACCACATTGATCACATTTACTCAAATAGCAAATATCCTGACTAGCTGCATCTAGTATGAGTGTGTGCAGTCACTTATTTTTAGACTAACTCTTAATATGTTTTTGTTTTTTAGTATGACTTCAGTTCCATAATTCTGTCTTGAGATTACCACACTGCCAAAGAAGTGTGGATACCATTAGTTAATCTACTCAGACTTAAATGATAGCACCAGTTAGACGGGAGACACTCAAGCAAACAAAAGGTTTAGTAAGATAGAGGGGAAGGAGGCACTAAAAACTGAGGAAAACTAATTTGTAGAGACCAGTAACTTACTAGAAAAGTTGTCATTTTGAAGACAGACGACCGCTAACCAACAAGCGCTTGATAATCGTAACAAAAATGGACGTAAACCACTTCAACTCATACATCTTGCTTTTAATGCCTCACACTAGACGTAAATGATCACGAAAAGTTAGCAAGAAGGGGGCCTAATGGAATACCCATCGCTACTACGTCGATTTGTCTGTACGGTGTGGTTTGGAAGTTAAAGCTGACATTCTCCGTACACAGTAAAAGTAACGTTTTCAGATAATTAGTCAGAAAATATAGCACATCCATTACAAAAAGTGAACTGGAATACTAAACGCAAAAAGTGGCCATCAAATGAATCTTATGTAGAAGACTACTTATAGTGATGTTTGATTCTCGCTAGACCACTCAGCAGCTGATTCATGGTCAAAGTCACTCGAGTCCAGCAACACGAATCAGGGGACGGCTGAAAGTAGCGATAGACCTTTTTGCAGACAAACTAACGGGGTACAGCTTTGACCTAGATTAAATGGACCACGCGACTGAGGCGGTTTCTGCGTTCGCCAGGTTATAGAGTTGTACTTTTCAATGGGACTGACGGCCTCATAGAGCCAGTGTGTACAGTTAATTGGAACGGTTTACTGGCGACTAGTTAAGATTAACTAATGTCACAATTCAATAGAAATTTCCTAACCAGCAAATAACGATCATATAGGACAGGCTGTCCGGTTATTATTGAACCATAACCAACATTGGCTTAGTTGGTTCTCGATCTTCCAGAATCCTATTGTCAATTCTCATCTCCTGTGCAAATTTCGTTTATTATGATCCTAGTATCGTTCTCACGCCTCAAGTGGATCCTGTAAGTTGCCTGGCAAAGTGCAAACTAGATTAGTTTTCCAGTACTTAGCAGATACTGTCGTATAGTATTAAATTTTAGTACTGTGCTGAAATAGCTACTGGAATGAAATAGAATGGCACCGTACCAATAAAGGCAACTCCTCACTAATAATGTCGTTCAAAAGTTGTAATTGTATCGATCGGTCAACTTACTTATTGCGTATTTTATTTCGAAAATCTGGCTTTCTGGTGGACTAGTAGAGAAAAACAACACTACCATGGCGTTCCCAGTTGAGTTGATCACGGTGTCATTTCGCAGGAGTCTTTCCTGAGACAAACACTCACTACCGTCAAACACGCGCACCCAGTCTGTATCGTTCATGAGCTGAAAAAGTAAAAAACACAAAACCTCAGAGAAATGAGAGAAAAGAACGGGTAATGCTTGTCCTGATGCTTACTTAAACCGTCAAATGCTTCTGGAGTGTTTACGAATGTTTTACTTACGACTAACCTGTCGCAAGTATCGGTACGACACATTCTGCTGAGTCCTTTATCCCAGTAGTATAGTACACAAGCACAAACAACTCTACGAAATGTGGGATCGGGACATAGTATCAACTCACTTTCCCGCACTCAAAACATGGACGATTGTCATACAATTACTTGAAGGATTCCTCGAGCAGTCCATCGATCAATAAGCGAGCATGCTCCCAAGTTATGTTCAGCGTACAATGCAAATGACTACATGGACGTACTTTACAATTAGTAGTGTGGTCAACGAGTTGTGTGTGAGTAAAAGAGCGGGTATTGCTTAGTCAGAACATGGTTAGATCTGTGAACGGTATCACTAGCTGATATTCGGGAGAATATCTAGGTAAAACTACAAGCCAGGGGTGAAGCATTAGTTTGAATTTGCGATTTCAGACCAATACAAGATAAACACTAATCAAATTCGATAGCCTCATAGATCACTTGTAAGTAATGTGGCAGATTTCATAATTCAGATGAGTCCCAATTTGAAAAATTTGGGCTTCAGCTGGATTCGAACTAGCAACAAAAACAGCATGCCCAAACGCAGCAAGTGCTCTATCAGCTGAGCTACCTAGCAGAATTTTTTGCATTTGCACTCAGTTATCCTCCCAATCCATTGTGTCGAATGGAATCCCTCAAATGTTTTATCGGCTTGATTGTCTAAACAGGATTTCTCAAAAGTTCACACTGGAATTTACCAAAGCCACCCTTGAGCATTGAAATTGTATTATTTACAATTAGTTACTCACCTGCTCACTTACTTACTTACTTACTTATAAGTATTTGTGGGTAATTCCTAGCTCCTAACGTTGCTTCATGGCTCAGCTGGTGGAGCGCTTGCTGCGTTTGGGCGTGCTGTTCCTGTCGCTGATTCGAATCCAGCCGAAGCCCAGATTTTCCGCAACTGGGTCTGTTCTAAATTAGGTTCGCAGGCTGTTACAAAAGGAAGAAGGACCTCTGTTCGTGCGTTGCACTCTGTATTGATCGGTGAAAAACTGTGTTGGACGGTTTATGGGTTCAAAGTAAAGATGAATCAAAATAAATAAAAGAAACTTCAACGAAATAACCGGCTGTAACCATATCAGCAGCGCATGCTGAAACACTAAAAAAACATTCCGGCAGATATGCGCATTTAATGATCCGTGAAACTGGGCTAGAACTACGGGTAGGAAACTTGTTGTGCGAGTTTTTCCTCAACTGAGCACTGATTGAGTAATGTTTAAAAATTCAACCTATTCGGCCGTGACCGCGGAGTTGGGCAATGGGTTCCTGCGACAGCATATCATAAATGTGAAGCAATTCTGTCTGCAAGGTAACCAATACTCATTCCATTACTCAGTCCGAGCAAATGGCCCCATAAAAGCCCATCCTTGTTTAACGAAAAAAGATGTGCTAGTGCATATCCCGGGATGTAGATCACTTTGTAGACAAAAAAACGGGTCTCTTCTGTGATGTCTATAATTCACCGTGAGTTGGCCTGATTCTGCCAGTCTTTCTGATTAGGGGATTTTACTTAGCCAAATACCTCTTCCAGTGGCTCATCTGTGAGCATTTTCACCAAACGCTAAGTGTTTTTAAGGTAAAAACGAGTGGACTGTCTGTTCCTTTTTAGGTGTGGGCGGATTATGAAGGCTAACATAGTGGGGAACACTCCAGTGTGGAAGGTTTCACAAATTATTGAGAGGTTTATGGTTAGCTATTCCTTTTTAGTCGTGACTGCACAAGGTATAGACAGGCTCAAAATGTCTGTCAGTATGGCTTTTAGGTCTCGTTCGCATACTGATGTCATTAACTTTGTGTCACCAAGGTAGTAATCATCACAACTTTGATGACGAACGTGCACGACTCTACGCTTGTTGAAATTTGACGGCAAATTATTTTCTATGGACCGCTGGTTTAGACAGTTTAAATCGTTCCGTAGGATTATCACACTTTCCGAGCACTCCAGAATTCACCAGAGTTTGTATCATCGGCGTATAGCAACATCGGCTAGTTGAATGTGCTGTGTAGTTGAACGAAAAGAATGAATAACTGGAGTCCTAAGATTGCTCCTTGCAGAACACCGCTGTTGGTAACAAACCACCCTTAGAGTTGTCGTTTCCCCTTAATGCTGAACATACACTGAGTTAGATAATCCTCAAGCCACGCGAGTAGGCGCTGAGTGAGGCCATAACCATTGAATTTCCGTAGTAAGATGAAGTGGTTAACCCTGTCAATGACTTTGGAAAAGTCAGGGTAAGCCACAACTATGATCAGCCGTGCTTTGGTAGCCTTTGTCCAAAAGTCAAAACCAATTAGTGGATTCGTAAAAAATGAGTATCCCATATATATGTCGTGTTGTTGCTTGGTGATGATTCCGAAGTGACCAATGTTTTCCCAAGGAGAATCATCTGGTGGTCCCTCCATTATTTTAGAGAACACAAAATGCAACCTTAATGGTGGATAGTTTGTTAAGCCATCTGATATAACGCGCTCAATCGCTGACCCAGAACCGAGAAAAAGGATAGGTGTGGCAACAGCGTTTATTGGAAAAACGAGGCGAGTTCCATTAAGACACAGAGGCTCTAAAGTTATAGGTCCAAATGAGTATGAATCACTTTACAGAGGGGCATTAGAAAGTGCACTCGTGAAAACAGTTCACGTAATGTACAGGCTTTTGATCGTGCAGCTGCAACCTGATTAACTGAGTGGACTTGATTAACTGGGTGAATTAGAACATATCAATTAACTCGAAGCCGGATCGATCAATCGATATGATATGATTTGCCTTTGTTGCTTCGTTAAGAGATGCGTCTCTTAACACCTCCCCTTTTTCGACATGTGTCATAAGTCTGACATCTTGGATTCACTTGTACGGGTTCCACGAGTTTCTTTGTTCGTTTGGACCGTCTAAGAAGAAAAGAAATTGGTGTTGTCTCGCCAATTTTTGACAGTGGCACGTCAGCCTTTTCCTCCAATTAGAAGGTGTCCAGTAGAATTTCCCAATGTAATGAAGTTGCGTCTGGTTTGATCGGAAGTATGCCAGGGTTCCTCCGTAACTGGTTGATATGTCTTCTCTAGGTGTCTTTCCCGACAGTGACTTCATAGATCACCTTCCCATTACGTTTTGAGATCACGGCATGGGTCCATTTATTTTTACCTCGGAAGCCTCTTGCAAGCACTGAGTCACCAATATTGAAACGCTGAATGCATTGCGCATAACCTGTTCTGTGTATTTCGTTGGCGGATGTGAGTGGTGAAGGTCTGATATTGTCGAACCTTGTGCGAATTTTCCGCCTCAACATACATTCAGCTGGCGAGATTCTTCCTGCTGTTTTGCGATTAGGCATGATGCGATAGACAGTCAAGGAATGCTAAATGACATCTGCTGCAGTTTCCTCTCTTTCGGCTTTAAGTACTGCCCGCTTGAAGGTATCCACGAACCTTTCAGCTTGACCATTAGATTGTGGATGATACGGGGGAGAGAACTTTTGCCAAATGCCATGATGCTCATAAAATGTCCGGAAAGTTCCGGATGTGAATTGTAATCCATTATCCGATACAATAGCCTCTGGAATGCCAAAGTAGCGGAATAACTTGTTGAGCTCTGATATTAGTGATATAGAGTTCGGGTTTGTCATTGGAGCAACTTCCGGTCACTTGGTGAATGAATTGCCCGTGATCATGTAGTATTGACCATTAACTGGCCCCGCAAAATCAAGATGGAGACGTTGCCACGGTTTTTCTGCTTCTGGCCATGGTTGCCACAGACACTTTGGGGGTGCTTTAGCTGCTAGCAGACATCCTTCGCATCTTTGACAGAACCGCTCAATTGTCGAATCCATCTGTGGTCAATATACATAACTACGTGCAAGAGCTTTCATTCAGCTGATACCCGGATGGCCGGTATGAAACTGCTTCAGTACTTTGTCACGTAACATTTGTGACACAACTACTCGGTTACCAAACATGAGTCAACTGTCGATAATGTAGAGGGAGTCACGCCTATGAAAAAACTGCCGGATATTGGAGTCCGGGTTGTGTTAGTTCCACCTTGTGCGCGCATACGGCACCACCTTCTGTAAGACTTCGTCGTGATTCGTCGAATTCTTGATGGTCATAGCAGGGCTCATGTGTTGTCGAAGAGGACTTGACGAACCTCCGGTTCAATTGCAACTGCCACAATGATGGAGTCGTCAGATTCTGTTTCCTTCGAGTTGATTGGGCGTGACAGGGCATCGGCTTTGCCAAATTCGTGATTCTTCCGGTATTGAATATTGAGGACATAAGCGAGTAACATTGTCGCCCAACGTTGCAGTCGGTTTGCAGTATAAACCTTTCTTTGAACCAAAAATAGTCAGCAGGGGTTTGTGATCTATGAGGAGAGTGAACTGCCTACCATACAGCATTTCGTGAAACTTCTTGTCTGCGAAAATGATGGAAAGTGCCTTCTTTTCAATTTGATTATAATTCTTCTCGGCTGGGGTTAATGATCTGACAGCATGCGCAATGGCTTTTTCTGACTCATCTAGAAAGACATGGGAAATTACCGCACCGATTCCAAAATTTGACACGTCTGATGAAACCTCTATTGGAAGAGACGGATTGAAGTGGGTCACAAGCAAATCAGAAGTAATCATTGCTTTAAATTTCACAAAGCTCCGTTGACATTCTGTTATCTATTTCCATTTTGAATCGTTTGTTAAAAGTCTGTTGAGCGGCCATCTGAGTTGATGAAATGTAGGAATAAATGCTCCATAATAACTGACAAGTCCGAGAAAAGCACGAAGGCCGGATACATCTCTCGGTGGAGGCATCGCCTTGATTGCCTCAACACTGGCCTGGATCTGGATGGCGTCCATGTTTGTCAATAAGGAACCCAAGATAATTGACACTGTGAAACATAAAAATACACTTCTCTTTCCTCAGCCGGAATACATACTCCTCAATTCGTGACAATAATTTGTCCAGTTTTGTACCAGGTCTGCAGCTTCGCAATACATGATTATAATGTCGTCTAAATAAGCAACACAACCGGGAACGTCAGACAGTATGGTGCACATTATCTGTTGGAAGATTGCTGGTGCAGTTTTGATGCCGAATGATAGTCGTGTATACTGGAACAAATCATTGTGTGTATTAATTGTCAGCGATTCCCTCGACTCTTCTTCCACGGGTATCTGTAGATATGCGTCAGCAAGATCCTTGTTTGGCAAAACACTGTCCCCCGTTGAGTTTCGTAAAAAGATCTTCTGGCACTGGTAGGGGGTATTCGTAATTCTTTAACGCCGCATTCAGTCCAGTAAAGTCGGCGCACATTCGAACTCCACCGTTAGCTTTCTTGACAACCACAATGAGATCGGCCCATTCCGAGTAGTTCACCGGCTTCTGCTTGCGACCGATCAAGTTTGTCGTCCACAATCGACAGAGCAGCATACGGAACTGGTCTTTTGGGTCTAAACACTGGTTTCACTTCTGGATGCAATGTTGGAGTTGCCTTCGCTTTTGTACAAAGACCGAAGCCTGGTTTGAAAACAGACGCGTGCCGAATCTTGAGTTCCTCAATCTGACGTTGAATTCCTGGCGCCAAAAACAGCGTTTCTGACCGACTGTGTATTTTCATTTGATTGATCTGATTGATTGGGTGATCTGTGACGAAACAACAGGTTTTGATTCGGCTGTCTCCAAACGTCACCTCACATGATACTTCCCCGGCTAGCTTCAAGGTTCCATACGAGGCGTTTCGAGCCATATGATGCGTTGGAAGAAGTAGAGGTCGTCCAAGTTTTCGCGAAGTATCGCGGGAAATTGAAGTTATATCAGAAGCAGTGTCTAATTGCAAGCGGGTAGGAACACCATTAATGCGAAGGGTGATGTACTTGCGTTTGGATTCCCCATCAATGTTAAATGTTGTGGTGACCGCCTTTGACTTGCTGTAGGAAAACTTCGGGTGTCTGTAAAAGTTTCCTTGACGTTGGGATGGTTGCACTAGTGCGCGACAGCATATTTCTTTGTGATCTCTTTTTCCACATCTGTTGCATATGTGATTTTTGAACGGATGGTGACGAGCAAAGTGCCATTCCGTGCAATACCAGCATGGTGATGGTGGTTTTGAATTTGTTGCTGGCTGTTGTCTGGTTTCTTTGGTCATGCTCTTGCTACTGACGGCACAAATCATTTCTGGAGGACCCATTGAAGCAACCTGCTGAATCATTGCTGTATCGTATTTCAGGCTGATTAGTCGCTGGCATTCTGTTGTGACACTCTGAAGGGTGATATCTGGATACTGCTCAATTTTGTTCAAAATTCTGGTCCGAATATTTGCGTCTTGAGGTGAATGTAAACCGCATACAAAGATGGGACACTAGAATTTATCGTCTGACATGCTACGAAGTTTAGAACGTTTGCATTCTCGATTCATATTAGCTGCATGCTGTACCCAGTCATCGCTAGGATTCTTTGTTAACTTCAAATAGCGATAGCGAATATTAACCAAGGATGATTGCTCACAGAAAATTTGTGACAGCGTCCTTGTTGTTTCCTCGAAAATTAAATCTCTTGGGTGTTTCGGCAAGATGAAATTCACGAATCGTTCGTGTTCTGTTGTGCCCAGTCTTTGCAGAAATAGTCTGACTTTCATGTCTTCGGGAAGGTGTGCCATCTCCACGTGAAAAATATCTTCATATTTATGGAACCAAGAATCAAATGTGACGTCACGGATAGCATCAAAATGGAACTCACTGACTTGTTGGATCATCGATTCTGGTGTAGATACCTGATCCTGGGTTACAACTCCCAGTTACTGATTTGATAACTTCTGTACCATCATTTCAATAAGCTTCGCTTGTGACTGCTCGAAAATATTCTGCTGCTGCTGCTGGAGGAGTGCCTGCATCTGCTCCATGGAGATGGTCATGATTGGGTTCAGTTTGACTTCTGTCGCCATTGATGTAACGCGCTCAATCGCTGACCCAGAACCGAGAAAAAGGATAGGTGTAGCAACAGTGTTTATTGGAAAAACGAGGCGAGTTCCATTAAGACACAGAGGCTCTAAAGTTATAGGTCCAAATGAGTATGAATCACTTTACAGAGGGGCATTAGAAAGTGCACTCGTGAAAACAGTTCACGTAATGTACAGGCTTTCGATCGTGCAGCTGCAACCTGATTAACTGAGTGGACTTGATTAACTGGGTGAATTAGAACATATCAATTAACTCGAAGCCGGATCGATCAATCGATATGATATGATTTGCCTTTGCTGCCTCTTGAGGTGATGCTTCTTTTGACACCATCTCTGCATCCACCTGTGAATTTAGGTGAGAATTTTGGCTGTTTTCAGATTTTTGTTAGACGACTAATTGACAAGGAGCGATTATTGAGTGCTAATTCTATGGTACAGCTTTTCAGGACGAAAGGGAATATCAAATCTGAACCAGATGAGCTGTGAGTTAGTAGGCTTTCTTCTTTGATTCGGACTTGTGACACTGAACTTTGGGTCAGTTCACCCAAATTGCTGTCTATGCACTCAAAAGTCGTTCGTTATTTGCAGTTATGCACGCTTACGCATTGGTTATCCGAAGGGTGATTGCAGGCTTTGCATTCATATACACTTCCGGGATGGACCACTCCGAACGGAAAGAATTTGCGAAAAAGTGATACGAGTTAACTGTGTGTTGTGTCTGGTAATGAAGGTGTTTAAGTAGTTGTTCAATTGTCAGAATTGTCTAAGAATAACTTACTCCACTATCTCTGAAATGCAGCTGAATTTTCCGTCCGCTTTTGGCGCTGATTCTCCAAATGCAAAGCATTTTGAACTCTCCCGTTGGTCCGGGGTTTGTGATAGTGCCGTGTTTACCTTTTAATTTGCCGCCACAATTTGCTGAAGGAGGGAAAAATGGGCATAATGAATTTCAACTCGTCAATGCTGCATATTCTTGATACAACCGGGATTCTAACTCCGGTTCTTGAATTGATGAAGCGATTGTGCTAACCACAAGGAAACTGGCCCCGCACAGCTCAATTGCTTGAACTAAGATATCTAGTACCACTATCTAAATAATTGTATGCTTTTGAATTGCGCATATGTACATAGCTCTTTGATTAACAATGAATCACGTACCGGAAGTGAGAGCTGATGTTTCAGGAACACAGTAGTTTCACTTGGTTGGTCTCATTTTAGACCGTAGGCAGCTAAGTAGTACGCCATCAGTGGGCTTCAGAGACATTTCCTCTCAGTACAACAGAACTCGTATTTTTTAGATTTTTATATAAAAGCCACTCAAAAAAAGATTGTGTTCACTCCACCAATTCATCACGAGCACAATTTATGCGTAACGTATTCTATACTGTTGAGTTCAGTTCATTCATTTTAACAAAACAGAACGGGGAACTACTTTGTGGGATACTGACGCTGTTTTATGCCACCAGTCAAGTATATGCGAGAGACTTGCATTGGTTCGACCCAAGGCAGATCGTGATATCATGAACGCATCGTTCATAACGAGTGAAAGCGGTAATACTGTGCTAGAATTGTCCTTCGATTATTATCGTAAACCCAAGCACCGTTGTGGAACCATAAGAACTACCCATTGTTTCAACTTCAGTATAAACGGTGCAATTAAATTTTAATCGAATGTTTCTAGCATATAAAATATAAGGTGCACATATTAATCTTGAGGGTTCGAACCGGAGGTGTTATAATACAAAATGAAATTACAAAATACTTTGCAGCCTGGCGGAGCTAGTTGATATTTGAACAAGTCTATGTCAGAACATTTTACGTGGTTAGACGTGAGCGGCTGATAAACAGGGCTGTAACTCTGTACTAAACATCAAGTTAAATTTTGGTGGTTACGTTTATTCGTAATCGGAATAAGTCATAACACAACATCACTTTCATGAATCTTCAGCGAATCTCGTAAACACGCAGCACACTTATGTGTAGCCTCCTGGAATTTTGATTCTAACCAATGCAGTCAACAGACTGTCAAGCTGACTGGTTGGACTGGCTTATTGTGTTATTACGTATCGCATACCAGGCGTGGCTTGCGTTCAACGAGATCACGCTCTAATCACAATGTCAATCGAATATGCTGGGAAAAGTTTCTGAACTGCAACATGTCCAAGGCTTAGAATTGTCTAACATGTTTTGCTAGAATGACCCGTTTGCCTGTTACTTGCAGCTCCACTGTATTTGTGTTATGTTAGAGGACTGTACTTTGATCTATAAAGCCTCTTAGTAGTACCTCGTATGCTTCAGCATGGACCAATTTGCCTTAGCTAAGTGAACATTTCCACAAGCAAAACAAGAAGGCCTTGTCAAGAAATATTTGTGGTTTAACTAACGTTTATAGAGAGTTTGTAGTGCCAGAGTGTGTACAGCGGGACAGATTCTTTTAATTCGAATACCAAATTTTGTTGAGTGAGGATGAGTAAACTTTATGATTATTGTGTCCATTATATATTGACACTTTATGTGGTTACGAATTCAAGGTATACAAACAAATGTTTATCTGCTAAAAGTTTGCGCAAACGGATAGAGTTTAATGTGGACATAATACCAGTGTTGTACACCCGAGGAGTTTTGAAAAGTCCACCCAGCAGACATGCTGCCACACATTTTAACTGATACCAAACAACAACCAGGTATCACACTTACACAACCTTTTGTTCTTCTTTATTGTTTTTTCTGCTGTAATGGAAGATACGTTCGTTGATCAATGTAATTAATGCGCATTTCAATCATGTAGAGAAAATAGTTATTTTTACAAAAACGTATTAGAATTAATCCATATCCGAATAAATCAAATTTCATTTCAACTATTCAGTGTATTTGAACAATTTTGTGTGATTTTTCATTTTCATAAGGAAATTCAATACCTATTTAAGGCGTAAAACAGTTTATTTAAGTAACGTTTAATTGGCTTATATTTATACTGAAAACTAAGAGGATATGGTGAAGCAATGCTGTCCACAGTAGAATCATGCTAAGCAATGCAGGTGTCAGAAGACTATCAATTTATTTCAGAAGGGCTCAACTTGAAAATAACTAATAAATAACGTGAGGCTTATGAGACATGTAGCTACTGCAACTGACCGATCAGGCCCCCCACAATTCACCAGGACATGAACACTCCCGACTCAGAGTGATGTGATGGCTACAGTGTGGCTTGCACTGGCTAGGGTTTTGATCACCTGTTTTATATTCTACAGTGGTACGCCCTTAGATTACAACAGGCAAAGTCGTGGAGTCGAGTCCCGAATACGTTTGCACGGTCAGGCAAGCAAGGCTGTAGATACTATTTACTAGTGACAAACATTCCGTGACTTATATTATAAATTTTTGCCTGGCTTATTAAATTTCGTGATCAGACGGTAGTAAATATGATTTCGCCATTCTCTGGTATAACTCCCACCAAAATGTTGTTTAGTCCACTTAGATAATGGATCACCTGTTTGCCAAATGTTTATCATTTTATGCTTAGTGAAGCTAACATATTTTTTTCTACTGTCAACTCCACCGCAAGTCAGCTTCAGCTATGGTTAACCTGAGCCTCATGTAGTCAGATCTCAATAATTATTTGAACATGCACCATCGGAGACTTCATCGTATTGCCAAAACAAGTTTGCATAAAATTTGCAAAACAAGTGGAAGTCCTAACCTCCAAATAAATCGCGTGTTTGTATGCTTTTAAAGTTAAGCCAAGAAATACGAACGCATTAAGTGGACCGAAAGCACTTTCATTGTGAAAGATGTTACTTGCTGCATGTAACGGAGTAAAATTCAACCACTGCGGTACACGGTGTGTTTGAACTGATATTATGTTCTGTCGGTCCTCAACAGAAGACGGTTCAACTTCTTATCAGTCTTGAAAATAATGATTGGTTTCAGACAATTCAACCATCTAGGCAACGGGAGCTACAAACAGGAACAATGGGCTCGGAATGAGAAAGTGTTGGGATAAAGATTAACTCACATTTGGTGTATTTTGCTATAATACCAAAATCTCCTTTAACTGGTGCACCAGTCACGTACATCAAAGTCAGCTGCGAACCAGTCGAATATATTGGCTGGTGGCTTTGATTCGTAACTTCAGCAATGCGAGGGGACATGCAGTCGGGGCCGTCGAAAACATACATACTGTCAAATGACTCGTAAACAAACTGCTGTGCCTAAAAAACAGTAAGTACGAGACGATTAATTTAAATAGGTACCAGTGAAATAATGAACGAAGTACGCTATATGCTGGCCGTTCGCGACCAGTGACTTGCTCATTTGAATATATTAACTTTACAAAAACATCAACGCAAAGCTTTCAAAGCAGTTGACTTCTGTGTGTTAACTGTTTTCGAATTGGTTAGTAACTAATAATAACTTGCCTTCTTGCAGTAATAATTTGTGTGACACCTTTATACGCGGCGCAAACTGAGTAAAATGATCTCGTGGTACAATACTAAGATAAACACACTGACCTATCCTCTTTTTCGTGTTG
The DNA here is from genome assembly GCA_014338405.1 of Paragonimus skrjabini miyazakii. Taxonomy (NCBI): domain Eukaryota; kingdom Metazoa; phylum Platyhelminthes; class Trematoda; order Plagiorchiida; family Troglotrematidae; genus Paragonimus; species Paragonimus skrjabini miyazakii. The sequence continues at coordinate 98,466 of JTDE01001490.1, read as the reverse complement.
CGCAGTGGTTTGACGATACAACGTGGATAATTCACTTCCGTTTTGGGGCTCTGTTTTACTATGTACCCCGTCGCAGTTGTAATATAGTTTTGAAGAATTGCAGTCAACCCCACATAACCCGTGCTTATAAGACCTTCGTAATTATAATTACTGTGGGGGTTATTCTGACAATCAGTGGACACATTTTGTGATTGTTGGGATTTATTCTAAATTCGGTAACTTTGCTTTATCACATATATTCATTTCGTCTGTGCTGATGGTCTAATGAGATGAACCTTCATCTGCCTAGTCTACCTGGTAATTCAAACCTGACCACTACATAGGTACCACCAAGGTAAATCGCAAGCCTTCATTCCGCTGTTTGTCTGGTTCCTGTTTACATTCGCGAGTTCGTGAGGACAGGCTCCCAATACAGCTCAATAGCCAAGTTTCTACCCGTCATAAGCCCGTCACTTTAGTAACAGGTGTACAACCGCAGTTTATTGAACAAAACAGTTAGAACACAGAGAGTGGTAGATTCAAGTATTTCGTACTGACATTAGTGCCATATTTAAAACCAACTGAATCGTTTTTATATCAAACACTTAGGGGAATGGATAGTCAGTCGGTGAGATGGAAAAGGTCATTAAGGCCAAGGCAAGGTCACGTTTACGATTGGCTGCTCCTGACCACACATGGCCGGCTTCAGTCGACTGACTACGACCACCTCAGCAAATCGCGAAAATCTCCGGTTCGAACAACGTAACGAGATTCCAAATACACGTGCCAGGTCGATACCGTTGTTGTGACCGCAAAAGACTACAAATTCGTTTACTGCACGAACTTTCGTACAGGTCATGTTAAACATGGGACCGCAAACGCGTACACTCATTTGCACGGCTGACGTGCATTCACATACATTGGTTGGCAGTACGTTGTCGTTCGCCCTGGTGGCACTTTCTTCATAGCACGTACACACTATTCCGATAGTCTCTTCTGGTCCGTTATGTTCCTGGCGTTGAGAGCTTGCTCTTTTGTTCCTGAACGTCGCTTGTAAGTAGTATACTACTTGTGAGTCTTGTATGTCTTGTCACGAATAACAACCTGCGGGTGGGTATGTGGCTCATGACTAATTGGCCATAATTTCAGTCAGTTGACTAATCAGAATACTGAACCTTTAGTGAAATAAGTTTCCACCTAGCCATTACAAGGTAATCGCAATGAAGTAAAATGTAGAGTGAGGTGATATTAGTAATGTAGAAAACAGTGCAGTCACTGACACAAACTCATCGGCTTACGGCTCGCTATTGATTTCAAAACATGAAATTAAAACATCCATTGTCTAAAATATTATCTCAATCCATTAACCAAACAAGCGAAGTAAATAAAAAACACAACCTCACTTTAAATTTTTCGATTTGCAGTTTAAGTGTCCCCGTGTTATTTGTCACAATTTTCCAATTGCAAAACATCTGACCGCTGTCTGACTTGTGATATACATCGCTCGAGATTAATCCTTCAGCGCGGCCATCAAAAATTTCTTTGCACACGTCCTTTCTGTCACCTGGAGTGAGAAAAATAAGTGGAGAACACATACACGTATAAGTACTTATATGCTTATTTGGACGTAGTCGCCTGCCCTGCTAGTATACTAGTGACTTATGTCAGTAGTGTTTTAGTAGTGTGTGTGAGAAATGACTGCGTTTTAGTTCGTTCGCAAAGCTAACCGCTTACATTACCTGCATGAACGTATGGTCTCCTGTAAGATGAACTAGATAACGGAGTGCACAAGTGAAACAGCGTCAGTTTTCCGTCGTGACAGTCAAGCTGCAGTGACTGTCATTGATCGACGGGTTTGAAAACAAGGTTTTTCCATCCAAACTGTTATGAATGAACCGCTTATTGTTACGACCATTTGGTTAAGGTATAATCATAAGGTTTTCAACGAATCTGTGAAGAAGGTTGTCTTGGTTAGACAAGTGTTATAACACGATGTTCACCTCGTATCTGGTGACGAAACATCACCTGCGAACTTACTAAATACAAATACGGGCGGTCAATAACTTGATTGTGTTTTGTTAGTAATCAGGAACGTCTTCATTGTAATCCACAATCTTTGTCAATCCGAATGTGTGAAAATCAAAATGGAAGAGATATATGTAAAATGTTAATAGAGGCAGTGAGAAAGAGCGGGTTTGGAGCGGGATACGTAACTGCATTATAAAATCAGCTTAAAACCAACTCGGGGCAATTAGACGGATTAAACCTGCGTAACAGGTATCAAGAGGGGTTTCACGTTTTTGGCTCACATGAATAGTTATTTTAAACCGATTTCTGTTGATGATTAGAGGCAGTGAATACTTACTGGAAGAAACATAATCCGTACCACCCCAAGAAAGCAAGTTTACTGCTCCTATAAGTAATCGGTTTGCTTACTAAATTTTCTGCACCTGATCTTAATTTCTTCCCTGCCAATTCAAAAATTATAGTTTGATATTGACATAAGAATTGGTACACATTACCTATAGCGTTAGTTTGAAGATTCACTCATTGCCTACTTCAAGTTTCACAAACTTCTTACGCATGTTGCTCTTTTAAACTAAAGACAAAACGTGACCATATCAACTATTCGCGGGCTGTCTGCTAAATTCGAATTCTTAAACAGTTTTAAGTGTAGAACAGTTGATCGTTTGTTTGTTAAACTCACTAATGGCGTAATCAATTTTGAAAATCGAATAAGCTGTAGGAATTGCGGAGTAGAATAGCAACACCACGGTGTTTGTAGTGGAATTGACTACATTGCCGTTGTGAAGAAGTTTTGCTGATGATAGACAATTTTCTCCATCGAACATTTGCAAAAGATGACTGCTTCCATTGATCTGAAATTTATAATACAATTTCATCACTTCTTTTTTGATTATCTTTTCCATCTACTTAACTGATTATACAAAAGATTATCTCACTGATTTTTACTTACTGATTTGTTTCTATTCATGTTGTTCATATTTCATCAGCACATACGTAAACAACCATTGTGTATTGAAAACTATCAGTAAATTGGACAGCGAAACCCGATCTTACTTAGTCATGCAACAACAACAACAACAACAACTGTCACTACCACTAATACTAGTAGTAGCAGTGCTAACAATCTACGTTTAGCAGCCAATCTACAAGGATAAAAAACAATTACTAGGAACAGGTTATGGATTGTTCAGGAATGTAGCAGCACAGTCAAACCATTGGTCAACACTTTACAACTTATCTCTGGTGACGTTGAGTTGAACATTCACTGAGGTGGTTGATCATAAAGATAATAACCCAACTAACGGCAGGTTAGGAGGGGTTTTAAACAGTCCAGTGTTTGACTATTGAACAGTACAGATGGAATTGTAACAAGCTGATATAGGGATCATTGTCAAAATGCTTTAGAATAAACTATAACTTCGAATAACATGAAAGTTTGAATTGACTTGCTTGTTCAACTCAACAAACGTACCTTTAAATCCGTGAAATTCAACCGTATTATAGAATCAGCAGCTCCTGAGATTCTCCATGTGCAAATTATAGGAGCGTTTGGATTGTTTGAATTGGTGATTATTCCGTAGTTGTCACTAATTTCAGCACCACAATTTCCTTGAAACTCAGACGAAAATATACATTGTGGTATTTATTATCAATGTTTTTAGATTAATCCATTACTCGAATATCTGTTATTGATTTTATTACTTGCAAATGTCGGTAAGCGTTAAATATTTGTTAAAGAAAAGTTCGGGTTATCGTATGTTTATGAAATGATGCAACAACATTTCCCCTGCAAGTTACTCGATATCAATGTCTATCCAGAAATCTTACGGTTACACAGGAATATTGTAGTAAAGTATGCGTTCTCGCTTTTTTCTCAACAATACTACCAGAATTTGCGTAAACGATGATTATAATGACATCAAATATCCTGATGAGGATAACGGGAATACATTTCTTGCTCATGTTCACTAAGGAATTTACCCCACTTTCACCTCCTAATGCTGACAAGTCGATGTTTGCAATGAGAAAATTTTCTTTTGTCAAACATTTAACATTTGTACCTCTATCAAACTATCGTTTGGATAAACCACATAGAACAAATTTTTGGGTTGGAAAAATTAAAATATCTGGAATATGTGAAAATATTCAGTGGGGTTAAGCGAAGACAAACTCACCATCAACCGCACTGTGGGATAACGCTTGAAATGTGGAAATGAATAGAAGTTTTCGTAACGGTTCGGTAAAAAACAGTTAAACAACTCAAGATTGCTTACAATACTTGAGTTTTGCACATCCAGAATAAGGTTATTTCGTAAATGGGTTCATCCTAATCACATCCTTTAAAACTACCATAACGTCTGATTAATTCGCTATATGACCTGGGTCACAACTTTCCAAATGTTTTGAAATTATATGGTTAACTGTTGTATAAAAAAATGTTATTCAACTTGCCACATTACATGAATATTAATTCGTCATTTTTAAAATTATCAATATCTGTTTGCTCTTCAGAAATCTATGCTAATTCCCCAACTGGCAAGATTAGTGGCGTGCTTAGGACAGTAATTTGTGTCTATTTACTGGATTCAACTCAGTCAGCGTTGTGTGTGTACCTCTGCTATTTGCGTCAGATTGCCCTGACAAATGACGCAACTGCCAGCGTATTGATATGCTTCATATGTGCGTAAATATATTTAGTGAGACAGAGTGAGATTAGTTTAGATCTCGTTATTGAATTCTGCAAGTGGCACTGGCTTTAATGATAAGAAATCAGTTGAGTTAAGCTCGAGAAACGACGTCTGCGGTTACTGTAAGCACTGCAAGGATTCGAAATTCTTTGAACGCTAAAGAAAGTTGTATAATGGCCCCGATTGCATCTCGGTCCGAGCCTAACTTCCTGGTGACAAGCACCAGCCAATCACGAAGATGTTGACCTAGAAGAACATAGTAGTGCACATGGGAAGTGCATCCGATAAAATATAGTTTGAACGCGAACTAGTTTGCCGGAGATACGTTTGATAGAGAAATAAAAACATTGATTGTCCACTCGTCCACACATCAATGCTTTAGAAACTCTCCAGTAATATGCAGACCAGCAGAATTTTGAGTTCGCCTTGACAGTCACCATTTGGAAAAACCACATCCTTTGTTTAAAATAAACAACTCCCCCTCTCCTATATGATAGTCCTAGCTTAGAAAAGTATTTCCTGTGTGGAAAAGTGAGTTCACAATACATGTGAATTAATAAATACTGTGTTGTGAGAGGCAATTACTGTGACTAAAGTCTGTAAATATAGAATAAGCTTCACATTTTTCACACTGCACACTTCCTGTAAAGTCGCTTATCAATGACAAAGTACTTACTGCTGAACTACGATTATGATAGTTATCAGTGACAAATTCAACTATTCCAGTTTGTTGCCTAGATTTCTACCGTCGGTGGACCCTTTTTATTAACAAATGTAAAAACACGGGTTTTTGTTAACTTGCTGCTTTCTATAAGCTATTAATTTATACCTGTCTTCTAGCATGAAGACTTAAATGAAAGTTCATCTAGCTGTACTTGAAATGTTAGTGGTTGTGTTGCGCAGAACCTGGTCTTTCCCAACACAGTTGAATAAACATCCATTGTCAGAGTATTCAGAAAAACGAAGTTGGTTGCTAAACATGAGTGACTGCGAAAGATTGAAAAGTGTGCAATGAAATAGACAAGTTTCAAACCTCAACGTTTGCCCGATTTCTATACTTTGAGATGGTAACGCACTCACTTTACTGATATGTTATTCCCAGAAAAACCAAATTTCTTTATGAGAATACCAGCCCTTCAGATGAATTGTAATTTTTGTTGAACGACCAGCATTACCACAAAACCTGAAGACAGTTATTGATGACTGAAAGGCAGACTCTTAACGGCGTAGTACCATATGTGTATGAACACAGGAGATTCAACCACATCACCAAACGAGATGGTCTAGGTGTTTGTGATTGTGTGTCCCTAACCCCTGACCGGTACCCGATCCAAGACGCTCACTAACACAGGTCCCTGGGACCGTGCAATAAGTGGCGACACATTTATAAGTAACAAATCTTGTACAATGAAGTAACTAGGAAGTTGTTGTATGTTTAGGACATCGAATCCAAAAGTACTGGCTTTTTTGTCCATTTCGAGTACAAGTCACTATCAATAATTGTGATACATAAGGTGACACACTTTAGGGTCTGGGTTTTTATGAACCTTATGGGCAAATTATTTCAGCGACTCACGTCATATAAGATACATATAAATAACAAGATAACCAGCATTTTTGGGGGCATGTCAATGACCAGCAGACGAATCAAAAGACTTGTTGCTGGAATAGTTTGTGAAAGCGGCTGTGCCACAAATAATCTGGCTATCTTGATGTAAAGACTGCAAGGGATTCTGTTTCACACAATGGTCTTAACAGGTGACAGACCGAATTCTTATGAAAATTATGGGCTGATAAACTGCTTGTACAGAATTGCTGCTGTCATACCTCTAGCATTTACTCTTGAAATATTCAACATAGCTTGAAGCAGTGTCATTGACCAATCACGAGTTCTTTTAACGTGAAGCAGTACAAATATTTTGATCCAAAGGGGCGACTTCGTGTTTAATGTCATTACAACGTATTATTAAGTGTACAGCAGTAGGATGAATTATCACACATCAGTGTGACACTTATATACTATCCGAATTCATAAAAATAAAATGATCTACAGTGGTTAAAATGTGCAAGGATTTTAATATATTCATTGCACACAATGCGTAGAAAAGGGCATTTTAATGGATATGCACAACTTACGGTCAAATCTTAAAGCTATAGGAGGTTAAATGTCAATAGAATTTTTTACGAGGCATCCCATAAATTTTATACAGCAAATAATTTAAATCATTGCAGGTTCATATGTTCTAAACTCAAATTTTAAGTTGATATTCACGTCACTATTTTATACATTTATCTATACTGTTTCTAGCTGAAGATGTCACAGCGTCAATTTGAGAAGTCCGAAGGAGGTTAGCTGGATTTCAATGTCGAGCGGGGTCGCACGGTTATTGTGCACTTTGGTAGGCAGAAGAACACGGGGATTGGTTGGTTCTTACAGGTTGAGAGGACACGGTCCCGCCAGGTGCAGGCAGTGGAGAAAGTTAGCTCACCTAGACCCAGTTAACTGGATCATCCTAAATTGATATTGAGACAACGTAAACTGGAAAAGGTATTTGGATCAATCGCTCAGTTGGTTGAATATTCAGTTTGGTTTTATGACGGATAGTACGATTATATTTATAACAGAGCATGGTACAGAATCGAACTGAAACAATGTCCTGGAATGGATTTACTTAAGTGACGTCAGGGTTTTTACTTCCTGCGTACAGTCTCATACTATGAATTTGCAATGCACGTTGTAAATTTTATCGCCGTATATTATATAAACAGTCACATTTTTAAAAACAAAACATGTGGCTATGAAAAGTTAATCAGATGACGATCACCGTACATTTCGTTACAAGTCATTTTTGAACACCTTTATCGTTGTAGCCAAAATTGTACACACTCATTGATGAAATACTCAAGATGAAATAACATTTAATTACAACATTAGTTGAACTTTAATTGTAAACATTTATAAGCATTGAGTTATCTGCCCATCAGTGGCGCTGGTGGATGACAGTGCCAGTTGCTCGAAATAGCCCAGCCATAGCAGTCTATTCCTCTCCTCATTTTGTGAAAATCAAATACACAGTAGACTGGTTAAATAATTGAGACCTAGTGTGAAAATTACAGGATTCCAACGTATCTTCCTGGCTAAACAGGTGAAACACATGTCACTTATGAAAGTGCGGTCCCCGCTGTACCATCGAATCCAGCCAAAGTCTGGATTTTTACAGTCTGATCCTCTCATAATTAAAAAACCTGTCAAACTGATTACCAATAACATATGAAGGTGAAGACGCATGATGGTGCGTGTTAGTGAGCTGGCTAGAAAGAAATCACTTTCTCCCGCTTTCTCACTACTTCGTGTCCTTATTCCTTTAGACTCCCATAAGACACGGGGTTTATGGGTGGGATTGCAACTGGTTCTGTGCAAGCCGCCTTTGATGAATTGCATACATATATGCATATATGTTTATCTTTATTGTATATTATATCACTAATTTTACTCGCTTAGCTGTTGACCTTCGTATCTTCAGTTAAGGTCTATTGTACTGTAGCGCTTGATCGTGGTAGCGCAGTTATTCATGGAATCTCAAGTTCTAGGTTGGCTGGCGTATGCGAAAGATGCTTGATATTCTGTCCGCACTGATGTTCAGTTCATTTTCCTGGCTGATGATTTCTTTTTGGACGCCAACGGCGTATTTCTTTTTTTGTCCTTTATTTCCTAATGATGCTGCTTATTAGCGCATCGTTGTGGGTTATCGAGTTAATGTCGTCAGACTTCGTGTTAATCTTGTAGGCATTCTAGCAATTATCCCTGGAGCAGGATAACAGTAGCAGGATCCCTGTCAGTCACGTTCTTTAAAGACTTGGCTGCTCATTTTCAGGCTAGTGTGACTCACTCTAGCCGACTGGAGTCATAACCTAACGTTTCATTACATGAATAAGTCTGGTTACATTGATCTTGTTCTATGGTTGGTGAAAATTCTTCAGACCGTTAGTCGATGTCTCTTCACTCAGTGTTTAAACGACTTGTAGGTCGAAGATTATGCTCGAGTGGAAGAGAGTTGCTGTGTGATAGACCTTACCTAACAGTGTAGTAAGCAGGGCACCTAATCCGAATCAAGTAAAGGTACTGTATAACAAAAAGTAACTCACATTTATAAAAGTTTGTGGTAAACCCTGAACTTTCTTTGATTGACCCAAATCGAAGATAAAGTACAGATATTGTCTGTCCACTTGAGTAGACAGGCCCATAGAATTCGTTTGAAACCTTCGACAAGCGTTTTGCCATGCAATCAGGGCCGTCAAAAATATATACATCATTAACGGTGCTGCAGTTGGAACATGCTCGCTAAAGGACAGAAGGTAATAGCAACGAATTTGTGTACCCATATGAAGACTTAGTACTTTCTGTGAAAGCAATGCATGAGGTATGAATCTTTGATTTAGGTTGACTCACATAGATGCATGGAAATACAAGTGTACTCATTCCGTTAAACGTAGAACTGGATCAGTAACGCAGGAATTTACAACTTTGTGCCATTCTTCTAAGGGATCGGGTATAACTCCTGACCTACGTTACTGGTAACCTCAGAAAACAGCAAAATAGTCATCTAACATCAGATTTTATTCATAATCATTACTTACACAATAAATGTCGTTGATTCAGACTGTAAGATTACCAACCACCGCCTACCTCTACATTTGAACATCGAGTGAGGACTAGTGATCAGTCCAGCTACATTTTTTTTAACCCGTGCCATAATTACTTGAGGTAGTTCTAGGAAGAACTGGAATTAGCCATTCTTGATTCGGAAGAGATCCGAATGTGAACAGTCGAAATTAAAACCAGCGGCAGAAACAGCATACCCGGACACAGCAAGTGCACCACCAGCTGAGCTAAGGACCTAGATACCCATCTAACCCACTGTCATGTGAAATCTACCAGATGATCCACATGGCACAAAATGGGTCAAAATGTGACATTTATGAGCTTCCGGCGTGGCTTTGTAGCACAGATGGTGAAGCATTTACCGTGTCTGGACAAGCTGTTTCTTACGATGATTCGAATCCAGCCGAAACCTAGATTGGTCATAAGTTGGCCTTTTCTAAATTATCAAGTCTGCCAAAATATTTAAGAGTAATACCACTCATAATGTCTTATAATATACATCCGAGTTTTTTCTGCGTTCGAATTATATTACTGTGAGGAATTTTGAGGTTTGTGTGAGATGATATTTATTGGTACTATCACTGAGCGCTATCGCTGATTTCTTCGGACATCTTGGTGAACGATTCAGATCCACGTTCGAACGATAAAGTACTTTAACTTGAATACTGCTGGTTTTACTGTCACAGTTCAGCTGTGTCCTATACTTTTCCAGTTGTATAGCAAACATTTATAGCCCTGCGACACTGTTTTTGTTTTGTGACGAGTACATTTCCCCCCGAATGTAGGGTTCATCAGTTATGTAGCTTAGCTTTTGATCTGAATCACCTGATCTTAAGCCGACGTGTTCCGTGCGCACATAGTCAACTGTATTTTTGACACTCGAATTTTCCGTCAACTTAGCGGCATTGGTCACATACGGTCAAATTGATTTTTTTTTACTCTGATTTTATTGCCGTGTTCATACAGACAAACAAAGAGGAGTATGTTGACAGCTGTCGTTTGCCTAACGCTTTTTGCTTGTGGCCTCTCGGAGTGGTCCAATAAAGTTTTGCCTGTATGCTTTTTTAGTTACTAGAATGTGTAATTCTAATCATTGTATAAGAGTCCATCATATTTGAAAGAACATATTAAAACGAAATGTGGGCTAGGATTCTGTACTTATTACTGAATACTGTTAAGTAGCAGGGGAGCTTGGTTAATGATGTAATTTGAAAACGCCCCGTGATTACCTCATAAATCCACAGCAAGAAATCAAATCCCAGCCGTGGAAAGAACATGCACTAATGACGAGGTTTAAAAAGAGCGAAACTTTAGCATAATGTTTCCTTCTGAAAAGAGCTGACTGAAACTTCTGAAAAGGGAGAGGGACAAATATAAGATCTTCAATTTTGAGGATAAAATGAAGATTGTTCAGTGTGCCTGAAGACCAGATTTCAGAGCGACAATCCAGCATCCTAGGGGCCTTAGCAAAACTTGCGGAAGTGATGCAGCAAAAACAGAAAAACGCATTGGAGAGAGGGTGTGACAGGGTGAAATTGTCAGAGGATTACATTCTTTGTGCGATTTAGTGGATTGTGTTCAATCATTCCTATAAGGTATGTTCATGATGGTTTACCTAAGAGAACCCAGAAGTGAGTACAGTCTTCAAATTTCGCAATGCACGAGGATACGTGAAGTTCAGTTGTGTGAACTGCATACTGAATTATACCCTACGTCTTATTGCCTGTTCTTCAATCCACCTGTAGTAAACCTTGTTAAGTTTAATCAGGTAGGCTCTACTTGCATACCAGGTTTAAATATGTGGTTTTAAGAATACGCTGCTGCTGTAACATCAGTTTCTGGTGATTTTACAGTCAAGAGTCAGCAGTGACAACCCTCGTTGGTACTTACGGACGGTAAACAGAAAGGATCTGAGAGAATATACTGTGTTGTGCTGATGCCCATTATTAAATAATTCATCGATTAATTCACAACGAATGAAAACCAAAAGAATGGTAGATTTACTGATGATGATGGATTGAACATCACCCACAATCGATCGCAGCCATCGCATTGACATAGACTTTCCAGTCAGCCCCTTTCAAACGGCAGAAACACTCGACTCGAGTTCCGCTCTCATTAGAGCTCGTCAGTAAGGCACAGCCTTGCCGCTACTGGGACTAGAACCCCGGCCGCGCTTTTCATGAGGCAAACGTGTTGACCACTACGCCAACAACCTCACATTGGACACGACCGAATTATCCTGTCTGAACGCTCGACCACTTTCGCTTGTGAGTAATGATCAGGTTACCCGATCGTCTCGATAGGAGACAGTAACTGTCCGGTTAACTCTAGTCGATGACCCCTCGACTAGGACTTCTCTCCAAGTTGAAATCACAGAAAGTGTTAACTTTTTGAGTGATGTTTTGATTACTGATGAGTAGTAGAGGATTGTGAATTTTTGTCTCGTTGGCGATGGTATGCACTACTGACGAGCTCTAATGAGAGCGAAACTCGAGTCCAGTGCTTCTGCCGTTCGAAAGTTGACGACTGGAAAGTCTATGGGAATGAGACTGCTGCGATCACTTGTGGATGATATTCAATTGGTATATCTTCTGATTTAAATCGTTTGACAAAGGCCGTCGTCATAGAGGGTTGAAACGTTGCAAAACCTAAAATTGTTTTGGTTTTAACCCGATGGGACTTAACCGGGGAATTAATCAATAACTAAAAACTTTCGTTTGTCCTGTGTAAATCAGCACTGGATGGAATAACGCCCATCAACTGCCTAGCGTAATAGTAACATGCACTCACGTATACTGAAGGCAGTATTGTAGTGAAAAACTTAAGAATACCTTCACTACAGTGTTGACACTCAGTTTTATAACTTTTTTGTTTGATTCAGGTTGATTGTAAATCACTAGGTCATTGTATTTTAATAAACAGTACAACATCGAATTTTGACGGCAGCACTAATTAATTTGTAGTCTGTTAAAATATTTGGTTGGCGATTGTACTGAACCTACTTTAAAGGTTACTGGCTCCAGTTTTATGCGTTTTTTCCCCGTTGTTTTGATTTTCCAGCTGCACAGCAATGAATCTTGTCGATTGTCTGGTGTATCGTTGTATGAAATACTACCGTTAATTTCCAGTTCATACACGTAACCACAAGGTCCTGAAAGTGAGTTGATGAAAAATCGATAACTTGAACACTCACGCGCAAACGCAACTCTATAATGCCCACTGCATACTCAGTAGGAAAATGAATTAACGCAACAGAACTACTTAGGAGACTAAGGTTTTACTGATAGAAGAACGTTATATTACAGATGGCTGACAAACCGATTTTATTACTAAGTTTTTCCTGATTTATGGTTTTTCCCTGAGTAGGTTATAAATTACGGTGTTTTCGGGTGAACTTGCCATCTGATGTTAATCGCATCTATATTAGGGTAGTCAAAAGGGATACGGTGAGTTGCCGGGAAGAAGTTAATCTCTCATTATACCTAGTGCTTGATTTTTCGATTCATGAACTAACATCGAGCTATCTATTTTACCATGTACAACATATTTGTTCGTGTCCTATCACTGGATCGGACTTAGTCAGAACGGAGTACGCGCTCGTGTAGATTTACCTAATTGCATCTTTAATTGTGAATAGGCTGAAGTGCGTTGTAAGTGTGTGCGTGTGCTTGCATGTGATTCTATTTTAGCTTACTATGTCAGCGGCGATCGAAAACTCAAAGACAGAAACAACTGTTCAGCATGCGATCGCCGTTCATCTCAAAGACATTGTCAAAAACTTTACTCCTAACGGAGTGTGACGACGTTCCAATTAGCAAATTACCGTAACAAGCACCAAAATAATCGGTATTCACAGTCAGAAACACTCGGACTAGTTCGTTGACAATGACATAGATTATATAAGCCAGATACGAAAGAAGAATAAATCATTATCTGATTCCATAATTAATCGGAGAAATAAAAACAAAAGGAGGACATCCTATGACGTACGTCGTCAACAAACTTAACGGCTCTGCGGAATGAAGGAAGAATTATGATGAATGGCAAGGTGATAGGATGCAGGGCTACGCTGGTCGCCGGCAGCATAAAGTTTATTGTTCATCCAAGGCGAGTTTTGGTCCACCCATTCACTCTGTTGAAATCTGCTCAAGAGCCAGGTAACGGCGTCACTGGTTTTCCTCGTCCAGCTTTAAGCACGACCTGTTCTACTAGGTTCAGTCTATGAGAGAACAGGAATCAGTTCCGTAGGAGTTCAGGAAAGCTCACAGTTTACCATTATTTAAAGATAACGGTGGTGGACAGACCACGACAACAGTTGGGGAATTAGTTTGCTAAGATGTGCAATAGCGGTTTTTGTAAGAATCCTAGCAAATCAGCGTAGTGTCTAAATCTTCAGGATGTTCCTTTGGAGACGTGTAGACTTCAGGCGATATCCTGTATATTTGATGTGGTATGTGCCGTCCGCAAGTCCCAATAAAAGTGTATTGAAGGCAACCAGTTGATACACACACTCTTTTGTGAGTCTCACCAATACTTTTGGTTTCTAAGGCAGCGGTTCATTGTGGACGGTATATGGCAAGTTTGGATTTGCAGGTAATTTCGTCACTTTAATCGGAATGTCGCACGTGAGTACAAAGTAGAAGGTGGCATTTCATATTTTGTGTGGAACGCCCTCCATGCAATTCTGCAACAAACTTTGTTATACCCAATCTCACGATACACCATACAGAAAATAAACACCACAATTAGGTTCCGTAAAAGAAAGGAATAACATCTGAACAAACGCCTGAACATCACACTACTTACGTGGAATAAACGCTTGGGGGCACAAAATGCTCACCAAAATAAGCAAGCCTGACAAATACATTCGTTATTTCCGAATGTGAATTCGTAATGTCTTGCTATGGTTTGACAATAATTCCAATATATATATATAAACATATAGATGCACAGTGTTTCAGCTGTCTAAACACAGGAATAAAAGCTCTGTCTTCGTTAATTGGAACCTCACTGAACGTGGGATTTTTCTTCTAATTGACTATCACTTCTCTGAAATACACTGTTGCATCAGGGTGTCTATTGGTTATGTGAAAACCTAATGCGACCGTTCCACAAAAGGTTCACAAGCGCTTTACAATCTCAAAAATTCTTGTTAACCCGTATATTGTACAACTTTTACGCTATCCTTGAACACAGGTTTAGTCAAAATTTTCAATTTGTTCGAGAAATTGGCTTATTTCAGTAACTTATGTTATTCCCCCGTCCACATGATGAAGTGCTGCCCGATGAACTGTTACTTCTTCGTGATAACTCACTTAAGTGGCTGGGTACTTAAAAGCATTTACTCTATTGAAATCATTCACACCTCTGAATGCTTGCGTTGTTCAGGTCACTCGCTAATACAGCAAACAGATCACAAGCGTCTCAGAAATTTTACAAATAATTCTGCTAACTTCTCACTTGTACGTCCTCGTATTGAGGTCATACAACTCTTCGGTAGAAAAAAACGATTCAGATTTTCCCAAATTTGTACTCCAAATAGATATAATTCACAGGATTCTGGACGTCACCATCGTATGTTCACCTGAAAACGGTTAGGTGAGTGAAACGGTTTGTGTGTGTGGCCACACTGTTCAGGTCACAATGCCTAAACGTCCAAACAGCAGTTTACGAGCTCCCCAACCAGTGAATCACACTTTCTCAAAAATCTCTTCTACCAATTTCATATACAATCGACTTTAATGAGTTAAATTATAAAAATGAACGCAGTCCGAATCATCTGCCATGCTTCCGATACATTTTACGACTCCGTTTTTACTGGCAGCGAAATGAACCTACCATAGTTAACTAAAATGTACAATTAATTCAAGCGTGCACACTATGGGAAAACATTCGCAACGATGCTTTCTATAACACTGCTTGCGTGAGCAGTTACGGCCAAACTGCGTTTAGTATGACGGAACGTTCGTCAGACGATCCTTTTGTCATTAATCCGCGCACATAACCGCCTTGGTTGCTCGTTGCTGACGTAATAGTAAACCACCTCTAAATTGGGATTGATTGCCAGAAGCCAACTGCCTGAAAATTTCATCGCATCTCTCCATGGACTAAACAGTTGTGGCGCCAACTCATAATTTCTGAGCCCCATACTCTTCCAAAAGCAAGTTTCCTTTCGGTAATCTAAGTTTCATTATTTAGTTTCATTCAACGACCTACAACGTTACTATTAACATGATCATAAGCAATCTCCATTCTTCGTATATCGTCGTTGTTAAGTGTGCAAGTCAGATTTCAATTCACACAACTGCAACCAAACTCGAAAATTCTGGTGATCAATGAAGCCATCTCGATCAAACAAAGACAGCTAGTGTTGTGTGCGTAAAAGTTAACGGTTCACACAAACCACTTCCCTTGGTAGCGGCATTTGGACCTAAATTTCACTATGTTCAATCTCCGTTGCCATGCGACTGTGCCATGGATTCTGTTTGCTTATAGCATGCAGCTGACAAGATAAATCGAGATGCTAACATCTTTCAACATTTGTCACCACGCAGTTTGGATGTACTGATGAATCGTTGGACGAATATCTGAAAAACATGCATAAAGATTGTTGGATTAATATTCAGTGCTACTTTTCTGACCGACCATATTGAAAAATAGCATTAAATTGAGTTTCTAAGTCTAGAAACATATCAGTGCCAAATACCCATGTTTTAAATGGGGACGGAACTCAGGATCATAGGAGGAAAATGCGATTTGACCATTAAACCTATGCCACCGCACTGTCCATGCTCGAGTAATCATTTATTCATTCGTAGACACATACCGTCCGGGAACGCATATCCATCAGGTATCACGCAACTCACCCCACGGAAAACTGCAATCCACATAATTCAAGACTCTTCTCCAACTGCAGTTCAAAGTGTGCAAACAACTGAGATATCATATAACTCCAACGTAGCAAATGGACAGATCGTAATGCGAAAGTTCCTCATGGCTAGATGAAGGATGAGCTGAGAGCAAAATCATTCCAGAAAACACTCGAATGAGTGTGTCACAGACTGCTAATATAGCTAGAAAAAACAATAAAAATTACTGAGCACAACTCTGAAACACGTCTTCGTTAAGCACACAAAACAAACGACGTTGACGTTAACCGGCAGCACACCGATTCCCACTCAAAATTATCATTGGAAATATGTGTAACAACACAAAAACCTTCCAAACGAATGAAAAATAAGGGCACGCTCAATATGGTTCATGCGCCTCTCGTGACTAACAAACCAACATATCAGAATCGAATTAACCCATTTATGAGGTAACCAAAAACAAAGCAAACAAAATGAAATTTACAAAAGCTATCAAGATGTTATTTATTCCACCAAATCAATCGATATAACACATCAAAATCATGCCTGAAACCAGTGAACGCGGAAGCCCAAATGTTCGCACGAGTTTTGACGTAGAATGTATAGTATGAATGGTTGATTGCAATTTACTACAAGTCAGTCTATGCCTTCAGTCAGGTATACGCTTGACAATTGGGCATGATTGCAAATCGAGCACAACGCGACTCTTGTCGAATGCATAATTATCGGATACAGTCGGTTGAACAATTCGTATCCATTGCCACCAGACACAAGCTGATTTGTTTCTGCGTGGCTGTAATCAATACAAGCGAATTGCATAGGCAATACAGCAAGGTTAACATGCTCTCGTTCTCTAAAGTGCCTGTTAATCGGTACTACAGAATACGCCAATAATTACGTCACCGTTTTTCTAAATCATATCGAGTAACCCTAATCAATGTCAATATAAACCTCGCCAATTAGAAATTATGTCCATCTTTCGCCCTCACACCCACTACACATTGAATTTCACTGAAGAAGCGACTAAGGCAACTGTGTCGAAATCATTAGAACTGGAAGACAAATCTCCATCACAATAAATATGCTTTTGATGAATGCCTAACGTAAGTTCGCTTGATCAGAGGTAGACGGTTCAGGAAAACAAGTCTCCTGGACAGAATAAGTGTGAACGACAGAAAATAACAAAACTGTATGGATCACATATTAGTGACCATATTTTGTTAAGAGGTTGAAGCTTGATGACACTTCGTGAAACTGAAGTCTAATGAAACCAGTAAGGATGTCCGACTGTCAATTTGAGTGGTAGAGGATAATGGCTAATATAAGCTGAATTTCATTCACAACTGATTGCAGTTTTCACATGCACATACCTTCTGACCAGCCACTTTCGAAAGAAAGCACTATATTCAAGCTCCGTTCTCATTACAGCTCACCAGTGGTGCATATCCACTTCACAACCAGGAGCTGAAATTCAGCCACGTTTTCATCAGACAACCGTGCTGACTACTGTGTTACACTCACCGTAGTAGGCACGTAGTAGGCATTATCATATACAGCCACTCAGTCACCTTTATTTGCGTGTAATGCTCAGATTGCTCGATCGCATCGAGTGAAAACATAGTAGTAATGGATTTGTTAGATGTAATCGATGATCTTCTTTCCTGAGTGAAATCACAAAAATCAGTAAACTTGTTGAACAACGGGTTGAGTACTCACAAGTGACAAGGGATCAAGGTTAATATAAATTGTGTACCCATTGCACTGAATAAATAAGTAGTTGAATATTTTGGTGGGGAAATGAGAAAACCACACAAATAAGATGCAGATTAAGATGAGGTTACAATGTGATTTCACTCAGACATAAACCCATATTAAATATCAGAAAATTCGAACGTTGAGAGTTTTATTTTCATGAGGCTGGTAGCATAATTTAATTATTCGCCAAGAAATTAAACTATCTCGACTTACCTCCTACTTGCAATTACTCACATCTTTCATATGTTCATATGAGAAGTTTTCGGTCTGCTCAGTCTTGGCTTTTGCATCGGTCAATCTTCATTCCGTGAGGGTTGTATGAGCCGTGTTCCTTCCATCAGCAATCAAGATTGGGAAACGCAAAAACCGGTCGAACCAGAGGAGTTGGCTTACTGACGGGGAACTAACATTGTCCTGTAAGGATTAGAAATGTGGTCATTTGATGCCGGCATTCTCCACAGAATCCACATCATCCCTTTCAAACTGGTCTTTATGGAAGAGATAACCATGAGATGGAGCACTGTATATGTTTTGCACAGAAGGTCTGTCATTTAAAAGTCGATATTCTTTCTTCTCCGTGCATCGAGAAATGTTTGCGAGTCAACAGTTCCATGACACGTTCAAATACAATTTTCGATTTGCCAAATACGTAACCCATCATACTCAATAATAATACACCTGACCAACCGACGGTCACGACCTGAACTGCTCACAGATCTTACCACTGATTAAGGAGAAATTGAAGTAGTCGTTTCAGGAGTGGATACTTTCAAGAATGCTGGTAAAATCTCTTGTTTGGGTCTTCATCTCACTAATATAGTCAAACCTATTATCAATCTAACCAGACGAGCTCACTTCCAACAATTGTTTAACACACAGCTGGTTTTCGAAAATGCTGGTACAGTGGGTAACAATTCCATTGAGTTTCATGGATGTCATTGTATTTCTCCGACAACGTCTTTTTTCACAGGGTCTCATTTCCTGGTGTGACCAAGAGTGCATAAGTAAACAATACGCATACATAGAATATACCATGTCTGCTGAGTGAAGACTAAGACCTGCTATCAGAATGCCATTTTGCCATGATTTACACAGACTTAAGTACCAGATAGCATCTAATTTCGCCGAGCCTCGATAATCACACTAACACTCTGTCCCAGACAAATGACGTTCTCAGGTGTGACAGCGTTTGTACAGAAGTACACAATGAGTTAGACAGAGCCAGGTCGCAGTCACAAATTGTACAAATTCTTCCAGTTAGTCGATAGCTTTCCTTTAATAGACCCGTCTTCGTAGATGGACACAATCACTTCGTTTTATTAAATTGAGTTATTCGGTGAGTGGAACCTAAATAAACCAGTTGTTGTCACACCCTCGTCACATTCACCAGTGGGTCCAGTACAAACGAGAGACCTATAATATGGAAAACACTGCACATGCGCAGACGACTTCTCTTATCTGGTTACTCATATTTGTCACTTAATCGTGTACTCGATAAATCTCAGAGAGTGTTCTGCTCATCATTGGGCACGG
>JTDE01001490.1:61419-78849 GCA_014338405.1 Paragonimus skrjabini miyazakii | reverse complement strand
GACCAATGTATCTAGACATAGCCCCTCCCCCTGAAACTACCAAACGACCTTGTTCAATTTCTTGGTGGTGTGTGCCGGACAAGCCAGGCCTTACATCAAAATCATGGACTATTTGCTTTGCCGAGTTACGACTGTTGTTCCGAACAGCAGCTTGCCTGCAATGAATAATTGAATGCCGTTTTATAACCCAATGGTCACTTTACACTATGGAAGCCTCTGGTGTCTGCTCACTCTTTCGGAGTCTGTGCACCTTAGTCATGACGTAAAATGTAATGGTCACAAAAGTTTTCAGAAAACTC
This sequence comes from Paragonimus skrjabini miyazakii, assembly GCA_014338405.1. Lineage (NCBI taxonomy): Eukaryota > Metazoa > Platyhelminthes > Trematoda > Plagiorchiida > Troglotrematidae > Paragonimus > Paragonimus skrjabini miyazakii. The sequence continues at coordinate 78,550 of JTDE01001490.1, read as the reverse complement.
TTAATCCTAGCCAAAAGCGCACACCACTGACTTCCCTTACGGTCGAATAGATACACCAACCAAAACTCAAAGGAAAATCTGGCATGCAGGTCTATTCCGACGAATCGGTTTCACACCCTCTGTCTAATGCTGAACATTTTACTATATCTGCCGTGACAGCTTCGACAGTCATTGATTCCACCAAACAATTTGGTGCATATATTCGTGGTGTTTTTTGAACATATAGTTAGCGTGATCGTCTGAAACACTGATGTGGCGTTCTACTTTTAAGGCTAGTTGTAGGAAATCATTGCTTTCTGAAGTGCGTTTGTATATGTATATGTGTATGACGTATATATGACCTATTTCTATTTGCATTTTAATCTCACCTGGTACCGTTTTGTTTCATATCCCTAGGATTCTCACAAGTTCTGAAGCAAACGCTGTTTTCATTGTGATATAAACTGAACGCAACTCATAGCTGATCGTAATGTTTGTACTCTTGTGGACTTTTCAACCGACCTGCTTGGAAAAGTTTGAAGTGCACGGCACTTCACACGTTGCTATCCACTGTGGGTAGTGATCAAAATATATCATTCAGAACCCCATAATACTTACAAACGTTCCTTGCATGTATATTTTTTCTTATCCTCTTTCTTCATATGACATCGTCCACACATATTCAGGAATACACGAATATTCAAAGTCTCCTCTAAGCTGCAAAATTCCTACCGTTCCATTAGCATGATTCATAGACACTTAGTCTGTTGATAAAGGATTCGATTTATGTTTACCTGTCATATACCACAGAAACGAATATGCGTCCTTTATAAGGCCATGAAGTTGCTCATTAATCTTTGATTGAGTTATAACGATGCGGCATTGGTATTAAGATTTCTCACATCATCAAAGGATCGCCATTGTTTAGAGGGTTGCGCGATCATCCGGAATATATTCTTTTCACACCATATTACTGCAAACCTATCAAAGCCCATGAAACAGTGAAAGTACTTTGGTGATGATGTCGGAGTGTGCAATGTTTTAATCAAGCCAGTGATCAGCATCCAAAGTTGAACATTCAGTCGTTTCGCTCGTGATCTTATCTGTTAGTGTTTGTGTGTCATTGTAATATGTACACTACTAGCTGGATCATTCACACCGTGCGTGAACGATGTTATTCTGTGTCCCATGTTTTGGTGCAACCGTTCTGATAGGCAATTTAGTGCGATGCATTCCCAATGAATTTCCCCGTGTTTAGTGAAAACTTTTATATGTGGTGACACCGTTATAGAAAGTGCGGTACTAACGCATCTTACTCATTCGTATAACAAGGGAACGGTGCTTTTGCGAGGCACCGCTATTCTATCTGTCTAGCACTCTCAGAATAGCTGTTACTTCCCAGTTATTCGAAAAGTTTATTTAGATTTGATGCCAAAAGTTAAGCAAGATGAGGGTCCGCACACATAGTACACGATAGCATTTGTAATGAGAATAATGCTCAATCTCTATAGATAACATGAGAAAAAGTAACTCAACCTCTTATGGTTATGTAGCAAGATATTGGTTAGCAGACAGTTAAAAAGCGTGCATCCTGATTGGCTGAAATGGTAAACAGGGATCACTTCAGAAGGTGGAAAACACTGGATACGAAAGTCAAGGACGTTTTTCATGGGATGAATCGTGGAAGACTTCATATTTGAGTTCAAAGTGCAGCGGTAAAAGCATATCAAAAAATATGTTGTTGTGTTGCTCTGAATTCCAAGCACATTGAGGCCAACCACGGTTTGGATCGCGCACGGTGTAGGGTATTCTGCCAAACGATTATCTCAATATCCAGTGAGACATCCTTTCTTGAACTTTTCGGGGTATCGAAAACCTTGAAGGCACTCACAAAATCAACCACATAACCGCATTGTTGCTAACGCCTTTTGTTGGCAAACTTAATTATTATCAACTATGACCACTTAAAAGGTATACTATGGCGATGAAAGTACCAGAGCGTCCTATTTACCATGCCATGTACGGCTGGTAACGTCCGTTTCTTGGTTGGTCAGTCGTAATGACCGAAACCAAGGGAAGCTTGTGTATAACAGACCACATGTGGCTAGCGTTGTACCACACGTATGCTGGTTTTATTCCTCCGGGTTAACACTGATACATGGTATGTGAGTGGAACCCTTGTGGTTCAGCCGACCAGTTGTATTCAGCTAGGTGGTAGACTAGTATGAAAGTAAACTCGTTATCTGTCGGAAGAAAATTGGAATGATTCCATTGGTAATATCTGGTAAGAAGCATATTGAAAATTTAAGGCCGGAAAGTAGTTCGAGAAAAAACTGCGCACTATTTTATCTCAGAAGTGATGAGGAAGATTAACAGAGACGTTCGGTTAGATCAACAACTGAAAAGAGAAGAGGCCGTCATACATGAAACCAACAAGGCTGCATGAAGAAGAGGTGGAAGAATATGAAGACCTAGGTTTCTGCTAAGGATAGCAAGTGATTTACCGAGTGTCGCCTCTGCATCGATGATCTAGTATGAATAAACTAATGACCTAAACCTCCGATACGGCCAGCGCATTCGCTGCCGCATTTGTCGCATCGCCGTGTAGTCATGTAGCCAAGACCAACGACAATTATGGTTCTTTTGAGCATCGCGTGCTTCAACTTACGACTGCGCAATGTTTGCTCGTTGAACCTTCGGACGCCTGTTCACAATGATTCACGGTTCACAGAATCCAGCATCTCACTGAAATACACAAGCAGGGCACATAGCGGCTGGTTGACTTTTCGACAATTCTCCTGGGTCTATCGAGCAACAAACACCACGTCGATCGCATTGGGAATCTCCCGAAATCGATATTACGCATCGAAAACATCTGCCTCCAAAATTTCAGCATTGGATCGATTCAGCTGAATTCCTCATAGCATCTTTCTAGCACTGAAAAAGCTACAGATACCCTGATAACTCTCAGTGCATTGCTTACAACCGTCGTCTTTAAGCAAAGACAAGACTAAGGCCTCTTCGAAATTTTGAGAGTACTTTATGCTGTTAGATGGAGTGGACCAGTTGGAGCAAAGAACGTGCTAAAACTGGTCCGCCATTCTTCAGAAGTTCTCCTGGCAAGTCACCTTCAGTCAAATCTTTTTTGTGTAGAAGTTGTACACCAGTCCTTTGTACATTCACTAAATCTGGGACAAGAGTAGGTGAAGCTTTTACATCCTGTTGTGGCAGGTTATTCACGGTCTAGTCGGCGCATGCTATTCGGCGCATGCGAATAAGTGCAAATATTGGCAATCGAGCATTTGAACACGGTTTGGATCCCCTATTCTGAGCGGACAAGTTTTGCAGAAGTTGTTTTTTTCATGCACCACTTATATCTGTCTCCGGAGATTAACAAAAGCCATTCAGGCCTATTTCATTTTATTATTGCAGGGCCTAAGGGTGAGATAAGTTAGAGTTTGCTTGGAAAGTCCATCAATCGATACATTCTTCAATTTCACGTTAGGTCTTCTTAAGACAAAACGATTGCAAGGAAACAGGCGCTTTGAACTGGGAACCCACCACGAATCACTGGTTATACAGTAAAAACAAGGGCCCCCATAAGTAATTCATCAAATTTTCTCCTCGATCTACAGTGCTTTACGTAACTAAATGAAAGATAGTCCGCAGCAATGTTCATTTGCGGAAGTAAGTGCTGAAGCAAAGAAAGCTTCTTTAAAAGTCAAACTCGGTCTATTACTAGACGTTCAAAGTAGGAAATGTATAAGACGGTTTTAGAATTTCGTACCTAGGTAAACTAGTGTATGTTGGTACCATATTAAAGAACTGAAGAAAAAGGCAATTCAAAAACTGGAAAGTGATGTTTATCAGACACGCTAAGGGTCAGGAAATAATAAAACTAGGAGTGCTTCAATGTTACTACACCAAGTTCTTCGAAAGTTGCGGAGAAATTCAGCAAAAGTTAGCAGTTGGATTTAATAGAATAGCATTAGATATGAAACCACGTCATCAGTTATAATATTATACTATCAGGCCCCGTCACAGTTCAGATACATTCTACTACGCATATCTGAATAAATGCGCATACTGTTACACTGATCAACACTACGCACAAGCCCACATGTGTTCCGATTGACGGACAACCAAGTGAAAGCCAGGAGGACAAAGGCGCAATACGTGACTTTTTCATCCTTCCCACATCTGCTACTAGGTTAACGAGAACAATACACAGATAATTCCGTACGGTAGGGAACAAAATTAACAACGATCTGTTCAAAACTCCAAGCGATAATACGCACAGGGCTAAATGAGGTGTTAATGATGCTCTCCCTAGTGCACCAATACTCGGTTACCAACTTCAGCAGTGGTTGGATTCATCATCCGGAGACTGTGATAATTCAGGTCTACGGAGAGGTGCAAATCAAGCGACGTCATAGGCAGTTTTGTTACCTCTGTTCTGCTTATTCACACTCATATGGCAACGTGGTGATTGAATTCTTTCTACGAACATAACCTCTTATACCTTAGATCGTCTGACATATAGGCGTCCAGTACTACGGGACAAAGTTAACCAACAATAGGTTTGGTAGCCGGAAGTAGTCTTGAACGTGCAACGCCGTGGGCAGAACTGGAGAAGTGAATATCTATCAAAGTTAGCGATTTCCCTCGTCAGCACAGTATTCATTCTCATCAGTCCTGTGCATCAAGTATATATGACCATGGCGTGGTACCAAAACACCTAGCATGGTTATTGCCGATATGATTGTCATTGCGACTACTATTGAACTTTAATATTTCGTCAGACTCAACCTTCTTTGAGACGCACCTATTTGGCAACCGAACTGTGCAGAAGGAAGACATATAAAGCGATATGTTAACACTTCATTTACTCTCATCAGTCGCAAACACAAAATATGCCAGCGCATTTTGTTGAGTGTTAGTTATGGAAACGCTGGACAAGACAAACCTAGCCATTCTGCCTCACATGCTGTTCATCGGTTCACTTGTGGTTGTGATGACACATACCTGCAGAGTGAATGGGTGCCCGCCCCAACGAATTACGCAACACTGCTTAAAAATGTTTTATTCAGTTTGGTACGCAGACAGATAGTCAAAATCGTACGAGAATCCTGATGCCAACAGTCGCCCAGCACACACTGGAGACGGATCTTAGTCTCATCGTAATCATTCTGTTCGTTGTTTCGCATCGGCATGCAAAACTAACATTTCCGTCACCAATGAAGTTGTTTTGGTCGTGCGAAACCAATATGCATTTTCTGCCCAGGGTTCGTCGATTTGTGTTGTCCACTTCTCTTGGTAGTGACCTTTACAATCCCACTTTGACTCTGTTCAGCCGTTGTTGTTGTTGTATGCCATTTTTATGTATTCTGTTGAGTGTTAGTGTGCGGCCCACAGAATAATTCGAAATGTTAACATGCTGTTGTTTTCTTGTCACCGATTCAGTTGTCCACGTAAAATAAGAGTTAGGAGAAACATTTTCGAATGTACGGAATTAACGCTGACTGCCTCAGTACCCTTTGGACACAAACGGTGAAACAATGCATAGTAGCAGCGTTGTCTGTGTGGTTGCTACTAAATAATCGATTATGTTGTGGTATGTTAACATTTCGTTCACTCCTACCAGTCGCAAACGTAAAACTTGCAACTTATATACCTAATACAAATACGGACAAACAATTTATTTCCTGGTAATCGTTTCAAACATTTGCACAATCTTTTGCCTACTCACTTCATATAGGCTCATCTGGATTGGACTTCTGAATACTAGCCAAGAATGTCATTAAACTGAATACACAATTTCAGTTTGAATATGTACACGATCAGGTGAAAGAAGAATCGTCTAAATCTTTTGATTAAACAGGCTGGTTCCGTGCAAAATTGATGGACCCTTCTAATCAGTTTAAGACAGAAACACTATCGGATCATAAAAGAACTGAGAAACACCCAACACTTGGTATCTCTAGAACCGAATAACGGCTGCGGTGTTGTCACTGTGACCAGAGAGGAGTATATTGGGGGGAAAGAACATCATTTTTGTGAACCAGGGAAAGTTCAAAGTGGGCCGAACAGCTGAAAACGATATATTTCTGGAAAACAAGTTGTAAAACGAATTCGGTTATAGTCGTCACATGGACACATATCTGAAATACAGTATAGGTGATTGAAACCAACTGATACCGAAACACGCCGATTATGAGGAGCTCCAAATTTTCCCAAGGATGGTGTACCTCCACGCTCGACCCTGTGCATAAGCAATTCTGTTTGCTGTAAGGTTGCTCATGGGCTAGTGGACACTTTTGATCCTATCCGTGAAGTTTCATTACCGCGTTGCTTGAATCACCTTTTTGAATCAGCAGAAACCTTAGAACGCACTTTGGTGAGTACCCAAGTAATCTATTCCATGGATAGTTATTTCCTTTTACGAATGTTCCCCTTCCTGAGACAGTTGAATTTTCATGTAATTTTAACTCCACTCAGAACTGTGATTTGAACACCATAAATAACTTATTTTGATGTGCACAGAAGCAGTAGCTTCGGTTTTGATGGACTTGCATACAACCAGACAGACGAAGTTACTATGTTTAGTTCGTTACTCCATACACTAGCAGATATCTTAGGAATGATTGAGCAGCAAGTCTCGGATAATATAGCCAAATCGTTGTTATACAAATGGTATATTGATGATATCTTTATTTTTACTTATGTCCACTCTGAGTTGTTTTTCGTCCTCCTTAATAATATTGAACCTATACTATGTTTACCTCAGGAAGTTGAATCGAACAATAATTTGGCTTTCTTGGAAGTATTCATTATTGGACATGCGGATGACAAGTTAAAACGTCCAGTTCATCATAAACCAACATGCGATGATCAATACTTTCAGTTTTTCAGCCTTTCTTCAATTACATACAAATATGGTTTTGTCAAAACACTTTCATAGAGCCAGGCGTATTTGTACCCTTGATAAATAACAGACAGTAGAGGAAATACTAAGGAAACCTGTTCCAATAAACAGATATCCTGAAAAATTCATTATGGCACATAATAAGATTAATATGAGGATTGTACCCATACTTATGGCTCAGAAAAAGGATATACTCCTGTTTTCGCCATTCAGAGATGATCAACTGGTGGAAGATATCTTGCACATACTAAAGTCTCCTCTAACACGGGCTTAGTCAGTTGCGCTTAGTTCAAAACACCGGAGGAACAGTTCTCCAAAATCGCGAACGCAGTTTGTCAAACTGTTCTGTCTCCCATTTTATTTACCAGTTAGCTTGTAGTTTCAGCCACCTTTACATAGGCAGAACAGATCGACAGTCATCACGAGTGGCTGAACACATCCTGAAATGGATTAAACAACTGGTGATACACCAGTCTCAAATTGGTGTAATGGCTGCTGGAAATCCAACGTCACCGATTGCTAGACAACTGATGATAATAGGTCACCAAACTGACACAGTAAACTAACTCATGATAATGCCGTGCAATCGAAATCCGAAGTTATTGACTTTTTGCAAAGCGATGCTTGACCGAACTTATCGGGCGCCTTTGTATGCACCTGATTACATAATACTTGATGTCTATGGACGCGTCTGGTCAGTTTGTCATTATTTGTATGATGTATATAACTTGCATGCTTTGCGTTTGTGACTGGTGAGAGCAAACTATATTGTAACAAATCGCAACCTGTCTTCCTTCTGCTTTCGTGAAAACGATTATGCAGGATATGTTGAGGTGATTAGACAACCTAAATTGGCGACCTATCTACGAAGCTTGTTTTGAGGTGGAAAACGTGGCTTTGTTATCGTTCATTACATCGTTGTTCGTTCGACCGTCAATGTATGTGAGTCTCTAGTTTCTTCTGACGTTATAACCCAAATCTGGTAAAATAAATGATGCAAAAACAATTCAGAATCACACAGAACAATTACTCTGGTGAGGAACATCATGCCAAAAACATCGGCGGGAAGGACGCGTTTGATTCATATAACTGGTCATGTGGCCGCATTTGAAAGGTTATTTGGGGAATACTGATTAAGTCGAAGCTGACTGAGATAGGTTTTATTTATTCTTCGTTGTATACAGATGCCTCCGAAGTCTCTCAGATGTTTAATAGTCAGCAAGCCAAGCGAAACACTAATTGCTCTGCACAAAACGAATATAGTTCGGATTAAATCCGTGACTAGATCCAGATGTACATCACTCAACCCCGATCGTAGCTTCCGTATTCAAATAGGATTTTTGGCCAGTGAAATTTGCATTGTATGGTATGAAATATTTAACAGAACCTTTCATTGTTCACATAGTGATTAAGTGACTTACTAAAATGATTAGGCATGAAAAAAGTAGTTTCCTTACTCGTCAGGAGGTATTTTCCATTTTTGTTCAACCAACCGAATTAAACCCACTGATCACAAAGCCCGTTTGGGTATGCATACATCGATAGTCTACAACTGTCACTGTCTTTCCTCTAAGTAACAAATGACAATCTGTCGAAAGTTGTCTATGGATGGAAAAACCCTACTGGCACGTGCTGTTCTTCCGAAGTTATTGTGTAGCTTGTCCGTTTTAGCCGTTAGTCACCATCAGGTTTCCTTGACATTGCAACCAACGTCGTCAGTGGCGGAACATTGCGCTTTTTTTCAAAAATACTTCTCGTTCGCTATTATTTATGGCCGAATAAAGTTGAAACAGGTCAACATTTAATGTTACTTTTATACTTTAACTCCCACTCGGTTACTCATATGCCATCTTACCTTATAAATCTATAGCGTCATATAGGAGGTTGAGACAGAATGGGTTCCTACATATTTCCAGTCAATGTACCTAACAGCCGTACCGATCTGATGAGTCGGAGGTAAGTGACACAATTAGCTCGCAAATCTGAATTTTTTTTTCAAAATTCGGTGTGAACTGCAGACGAAATTACACAGGCAGTCAAGAGATCCAAATAAACAGATCAAATAAATATGTAAATAAATCAATAATAAATATGCAGTAAATATGAACATGCAATGAGGAATAAACAAGAATACATATTAAACTGTAATATCACCTATTAATTAATTACTGATGTTGTTATATCGTAATATCAATGCGTTACATCTGAAAAACGTATTTTTACAACACACCGCCCTTCTTTCTCGATTGATGACGCCGGTTTCCGACCTGATTCCCAGAGATTTCCGTTTCTGCCGAGTGTTGCCACTCCAATGCTGTTGAGTTGCGTTTCCTCGCGGATTTACCTCAGTGTTTCTAATCCTGCACAAAAAGTGGAACCACTTTTTCTGACTACTTTCTCAGAAAAAATGTGTATGAACTGATCTTCATGAGGCTATATCACGTCACTTGCCGAACTTTCTCGACAAAATGGTTACTCTACGACCATTTTTCACTAGGCTCCCATCCACTGCTAATGCATATGCGTATCCTACAAGCATAGACACGTGACAGACATTTGCTTTTTGTATTTCTGAATTTCTTGGGTCGGCAGGACGTGGTTATGCTTAAACTTGAACAGAAGCGCAAGTTGTTTACAGGGCTGTGACTAGTTTTTACAAATACCCCCTTGGGTTCGCAGTCTAAAATTATTCATCACGAAACATTGAAGTTTATTTGTGACCCCAATAAATCATCCACCAAATCCTCAACAGCCACGACCTCATAGTGGAGCATTGCTCCGTCAACATACCCTTATGACACTCAAGATCGATTGTTTACTTATATACATGTTAACCATTTCCACAGACATAATTACTGCGCGCAAACCAAAAATTCAGATTGTATGTTAGTTTAACTAATGCCACTCAACCAAGCGAATCTGACTTCTAATGACCTATTTGAATTGCTCTAATTTTCCATATATAAAACGCATGTACCCTACGTAATTGTAAAAGCCCGATGAGAATTACCGAAAACAGCTGTTCGCATAACTGACTTCTTATGAATTCTATGGGAATCTGGGAACGATTGAAACAATCGAAAGACCCAAATCTGGTGAAACAACTTGACGAGTTCGTGAAGTTTGGCATCAGGATCGGAGAAGCAAACGTTGTTGTACGACTTCTCAATGAGTGTATTAGTAGAAAACAGTCTCCGAAGTTTTAATGGAATACTCTACGTCGTTGTAACATACAACCCACTGCCAAGTCCCTCCAGCGTCATGCCAGGAACGAAAGAGACTCGTGTTTAGCAAAGGTCGGTGAACTAACCCGTAATCAGTCTCAACGTTTGGGTGCTGTCGAATCACTCCCGGTAGAGGAGATGAACGTGTTTCGGCAGTATTTGCAGTCAGAAATACAACGGCGAGTGGAAAAGAACAGAACCAAGTTGACTAATGGATTGAACCCCGTCAAAGCACAAGCACAGTTTCCCAACGATTCAGAACGGTACGTTCACAATTATTCGTCCGTCATTTTGAGTCGTACTATGTTAGAAGTGTTGTCGCTAGGACCCAAATTTTACTATCCGAGATCTAAATGTAACCGACTAGACTCTGAAGTCCAGTTTGAAAACCTGCACCAACAACTAGGTGAACTCGTTCCATCCTTAGAATTTAACGCGGAACACTGCAAACCTACTCTGGTGAATGCATGCTATAAATATGCAAATAGCAAGGTACCAAATTGCGGTCTATTAGAGCGGGAACATTTAGACGCCGTAAAAGAGCTACGAACTAATACGAGCGTTTTATTGACGAGGCCAGATAAAGGATCCGGTGTTGTCCTATTAGATAAGGTAGATTATATTGAGAAAATGTCATCTATATTGTCCGACAGATCAAAGTTTACTAAAGCGGAAAACGATAAGGATAAGACAGTAGCTATAGAGAAGAAACTATCCAAATTACTCCGTGACATGAAACAATCAGATTTGATTGATGCACGCACGTTTGAGCGCATCAGACCAACGGGGACGGTTATTCCACACCTCTATGGCCTCCCTAAAGTGCACAAAAATGGAGTGCCCTTTAGACCGATTTTCGACATGTACAATTCTCCGTATCATGCTACTGGAACCAGTCAAATCGTAACTGACCCCATTCAGTTTAAAAGATACTTTCGACTTCGTCGACGCGGGTGATTCATTGAATATCAAGAATCAAAAACTAGTTTCCTCAGACGTAACACCGTTATTCACAAACGTGCCGTTAGGAGAAACTATCGATTACCTATGCGCTTACATTGAAAACAGAAAACTCAACGTCGGCATTCCCATCGCTAAACTAAAAGAGCTACTATTATTCTTCACCTCAAACGTCCAGTTTCAATTCAATGAATAGTTCTATAGACAATGTGATGACGCAGCAATGGGCTCTCCGTTGGGTCCGTTCCTCGCAGACATATTCATGGCCAAACTAGAAATTAACTAACTACGTCATGTCATCGATAACTGCTGTCTCTATAGACGCTACGTATACGATATATTTTGTTTGATAAATGACAAAGATAATACACAGTCTCTACCAGCTGACTTTAATCGAGCGCATCCCAACATCACATTCACTATCGAATTAGAGATGAATCACCAACTATCATTTCTAGATGTTGCCATGCTCCGTAGAATGGATGGGTCAGTTCAAAGAACAGTTCATAGGAAAAAAACGTGGACTGGCCAGTACACGCATTTCTTCCGCTTTGTTCCACGGAAGGATAAGCGGAATTTGGTTTGCTGTTTAACAAGCAGAGCCAAAAGGATATGAATGTCCGATACCTTATCGGCTGTACTGCAGCACATTCGAGATGTGCTAAGTCAAAATGGGTATCCTGGACAGGAACATGCAACTAAAAGCAACGCATGAGTGTTCAGACGGTGGATAAAAAACCTGTTTTTATCACCCTATCATACAAGGGAGAAACTACCAGTGAAATTATTATCCGCCGAGTATGTAATGCAGTCGACAGTGCGTATCATGCAGCACGAGTCATCGTATCGTTCAATATCTGCCCGGTACTGGTGCCACACCTCAAAGATAGCTTGCCTAGGTTTTCTTCGTCTTTTTGTGTTTATTCTCTCACCTGTTGTTGTCAAGTAGGTTACGTTGGGAGAACCACAAGGCGGCTATCAGAAAGGATTCGTGAACACCTCCCAAAATGGCTTCGCAGCGGTTCGATAAGGCCCATTTTCAGTGCAATCGGTTCTCTTCTAATTGACACTGGTCATCAAATTGAGCCGGATGAAGTCTTTCGAGTCATCTACAAGGTCCGTCAAACCCATTCCAGAGCTGTCAGATTGCGACTGTTATCCACGGTCGAGGCAATTGCCATCAGACTCTACAACCCTTGTTTGTGTGCCCAAAAACAGTCCGTGCAAACCCTGAATCTCACTTCCGTTACGAAAAACCTCATCTTGTCATTTCGATTATGTGTAAAGGATCGAATGCATCTACAAAACAAAATCTCCCGGAGCTTTATACACGTGGAGAGGGGCTTCCAACTACTCTCGGCGATATTTCATTTTTTAATGACAGGACTGTTGTAGCTATTACGTTTCTTTTATGATAATTCGGTCGTGCCTAACGTGAGGTCATTGGCGCAGTGGTAAACACGGTTGTCTCATGAACAGCGTGTCCGTGGTTCAAGTCCCGGCAGTGACGATGATATGCACTACTGACGAGCTCTAATGAGAGCGAAACTCGAATATAGTGCTTCCTCTGTTCGAAAGGGGCCGACTGCAGTCTATGGGAATGCGACAGCTGCGATCAATTGTGGGTGATGTTCAACTTGAAATTAACCAAATCCTCGACTACTCATCAGTAATTTCTTTTAATAATTTCAAGCAATTTGGACCCTGATCAACTTGGTCATTCCAAGTCACTCAGGTGGGTTTTATGGCTGATTTCGTGCGGGGTTTGGTGGCGCGTACAAGTGGATTATTGTGGTCCAGTTTAGAACACATATTTTACCTTAATCATGGAATGTGTTTCATGACTACATAGTGCTGATTTTACAATCAATGCATTTAGGAAAATTGTGGAGAAAGGGAGTTCTCTGTACAATCATTTTTCCGCACAAAAGTTGACTGATTGGTTGGGTGTATTGGACTGCTGCACCCAGGCATCCTCAAGTAACTCAAGCAGCTGAGAACTTTAGGCGAGCTCTGAAAAGTGTCATAACATCTTTTCGTGCATCCACATTTACTGAGCTTGGCAAAAATGCAGATGCTTTTTCGATGCAACACAGGAATACCGCTTGTGTGACAGTGGAGAAAAGTTCAGCTAAACTATCCATACAACGTATATGGTCTGGATTTAACTAAAACATTTCACCAAGGCAACCAACCGCGACTTTCCGGAGGAAGGTACTCGTATGGATCTCGCATGTGCGAAATACTCGATTTAGGAGATGGTTCTGTGCACCGCAGATATGTTGGTAAAATTGCACACAAGTTACCCAAAGCTGAAGATATGCGGGATGATAATAGACATTCCGTTTGAGGTGCCACCAATTGAGCCGGTGCAGACAAGAACTTCCGAGCGTCTGAGAAAGAGGCGAAGCCTTCACCACAACGATCCTGACGCCCATCTAAACGGCAGCGGGTGTTGTGATTGTAAATCATTAGTGGACTTTATGCTGCTGCTGTTTAACCTTATAATTAATTAGATTGTACATAGTTCTGGCAAAATTATAATTTCATTGGTTCACTCGCTGTGCTTTTGCTACCGCGTAGAAACTAGCTCAGGGTTTGAGATAAATGCATCCGCGTATTTCGAACTACTATACAACAATGTTGGCTTCAGATGGAAAATATTGGTGGAAAAAGTAATAAATTGAACAATACTCGACCATACCACTAAACACAAAGCTGTATTAGACAATGCAGCGTTTGTATATGACAGCATACTTCCACACAGCCAAGAGATACAGTGAAAGAATTTAATAGAGATGAGGTATCTGTACAGTCAATCGGTACCAGCAAATCAAAAATCTCGAAATAAAAATGTTATGCCCTTGCAAAAGACCATAGGTAAGAAAAGCGAATATATAGGTGGCTGGACCGAATTTCTACATTAAGCTGAAGGTTGGGTTGTCCTATTAAAGAGACCAGGTGCACCACCTAACCATACCAATTGAGGGGTGATAATAATCGCAGATGTCAGCTTGCTCTCACCTGCAACTCACGTTCATCTATAAGGTGTAGGCACCTCGACGTTGAATCCGGGTTCACAAGTATGGTCCTCGAGTATTAAGCCCTATTGCATTTTCTTGTAACTCTCGAAAACCAGGGTTTGGTATTAACTCCTTTTTCATGGCGTGTATCAATTAAATACCAGCGTTAACCAATGGTAGGCTGCATCCGATGACGGCTATAATATTTAGCAAACCATTATAATAAACGAGCGAAATCGAACATTTACAGTCGTTCTACATAAAAAACACTTAAACTAGGTACAAATTAAGTGCGGACACGATTAGCGGACAGCAGGTTACAGGCTGCGATGTCAACTCCGCAACTCGAGCGCGACATTGACAGGCTTCGTGTAAATGACATAATACGCAGACAACGGAAGCGAATCATAAGTACAATTTATACATAGTGATAATCCTTATTACCTCCTAGATTGAATTGTAAGACAGCCACATGTTCAACACATGAATCAAGGGTATGAAAGACGATGTGTTAGTATAATGTGACCTAAGACAAAGTGCGCAAATCTGACTGAGCCACGTTTGATGGTAAACCAGTTGAGTCCCTCTATGCTGTGTAATCGCTTCTACGGCGCATGCATGTACCGTGGCATACAGGGTTCACTTTAATAGAACATCCCAACTCGAATACGATTTTGCCGTTATGAATAGTAGTAGGTCACCCAACCGTCCGTCCGTCACGCAGACGTAAACCCATTTGTGCACCAGATTAACACCATCAGGACTAAGTTAGGCTGGCAAACGTAGTGTTTAAAACGCGTTGCTCTTTGAAAAAATTGATCATGAAACCAGTAAAACGGCAGGGTAATAATGTAAAGTAGAATAGTTCGTGAAAAACAAAAACGGGCGCGAATGATGCAGACAATGGGCAGTTGAAATGAAAGTGGACGAAGGATTTCTCATGGAAATTAACTCATGCGGCGACTAAAACCAATTACCAAAGTACACGGTCCTTCATGTATGGACATAAGAAACGTTTAACAAGCAGCAGCTGATATCAAGCAGAATTCACGAGAAAATACAGTGGGATAATCAATTTTTGTTGCCGGATAATAAACTGTTTGGATAGCTGAAGGCACGAAATGAACACGTAGATCGGATAGCAAAAAACTACATTGTAAACGAGATAACAACATAAATCAATTGGTCAGAGAGTCAAGAAATGATTAAGATCAACGAAAAGCGAACACAACGGTGACAAGGGGGAAAGAGCAAACAGTTGTATATCATTGGATTAGAACTGCAAGGTCGTTTGGGTGTGATGCATCACCCAGTGGGGTACAAGAATAAGGAAGACTCCACGGCGCAACACTTTGGCATGTGAATAAAGTAGAGATCATACGACGCAGCATCTAGACCTAGGTTTCGTTTTCGTTTTTGGACCAGGCGTTTTACTATTGATTTGCCGAACCAGATCATAAAATACCTGTGAAATCGAAGTGAAATAGGAGGTAACAGTTAAAGAACATCCTAGTACACTAACTAGTGAATGTGGAACGAAGTGAGTAAAATGAACGACTACAGCAATGTGCTGTATTTGTATTCAAACCAAGTAGAGAAACGCTCCAAGTGGTGAATTCTTATATTTCATATATATATATATATATATATATATATATATATTACATCCAAAAAAAATCAACAAGTGTTGGACTTCAACAGTTTGAAAGTAAGCGTGCGTTCAAAATAGATAACGTGAAAAAAATTAAGATAAAACAATGAGAAACAACAGGCGTATGAACGGAGAAAATAGTTCATTTCAACGGCGAAAATCTAAATAATACAAATGTGATGATAATGAACAAAAAAAAACTATCTGCGCTCTCCGACAAGGTGGTCAGCAAGCTGCTCTGGTAAACACTCTCTCAAGTCTGGAGCTCGATGTGACTTGTATATCAGAGATGCGAATTTACTATTCTAGCATCGTTATTCACATGAGCTCACCTCCAGATAACTGTCAATTCAGGCGCCTCTCTCTTAGAGTCTCTGGTGACACCGAAGCCGAATCTCATCGGCAAGCTGGAGTGAGAATCGTACTGCGTTCCACAGCAGCACAATATTAACTCCACTGGATACCACTGAACAGTCGTTTGTGCGCAGTCAGGCTTAATACGTCGGTAAAAGTCTGTCGACGCAAATCAGAAAGGCATTGTATATTCATTAGATCGGCGTACACTCCAACGGTGTAAATGAGAACATTTGTAAAAAAACATGGTTCACCTGTCACTAGCCAATCGCGCCGACTTGACAGTTGGACTAAACATTTTGAGGAACAGTACAGCTGGCCTAAACCAGACCATATAGACGACGGGATCCGAATGATCAGTTATTGCGCTCCAGACGGCCCTCAGACGGAAGCAGAAATGGCCCTGGAGCGTAAGTTATTCAGGCGAAATTAAGCTCTTGGACCGGATCACCTCTCTGTTTCTCTTTTCAAGTTGACGTTAGAACTTACAAAACTTCCTCAGACGGTTTGGGAGACTGAAGAGGTACCTCGTGATTGGTGCTTATCAAAGTCCCGAGGTCTATGTCACAAATACGAAGGCATTGGTATAGAGTCTGTTGCGTCCAAATTAGTCGTTGGACTTATTTTACGTCGGCCCACTAAGCCCAGAGAAAGTCAGATACGTGAACAGGCAGGATTTTGATTCGGTCAAGGGTGCATTGGTTAGTTTTACTTTGCGACGGATCCTAGAGCATCGATACTCCCATGGACAGCCGGCGGCCGTGATCCTTTTAGACTTAGAAGCTGCCCTACCTGCGGTTGCCCATAGCATGATCTGGAACTGCCTTCCTTGCGAGGGGGTTCTCAGGAACTGTCACAACGAGACTGGACCTTGACGTGGTGTGACGGCTTGCGCATCTCGATGACATATTGGGCTAAACTGGACGGTGTGGCCACCACACCGATAGAGTCACTCATGCCAGGCAGGTCAATAGGTAGAGGTCTGACAAACCAGTCTCCTGGTCCTCCAGGTTGG
>JTDE01001490.1:5287-23977 GCA_014338405.1 Paragonimus skrjabini miyazakii | reverse complement strand
CTCGGCCAGGTCGAGCTTCGCTAAACATTTACCGTCTTTCAGCTTCGTGAAGAGATTCTTTGGTATCGGCAGAGGATACTGATGAGTCTCGACAGTGTCATTTAGACCTGTAAAGTAGTCTGCACAAAATCGTATTGTTCCATTTGCCTTCTTGACCACGACAGTAGGGGCCACCCATTCTGAGTAGTTCACCGGTTCAATCACTCCAGATTTCTGAAGACGTTCCAGTTGTTGCTCAATAGTTGCCAGCGCAGCGTAGGATACTGGACGTTTGGGTCGAAATACCGGCTTTGTTCCAGGACGAAGGGATAAGATTGCCTTCATTTTGGTGCAGCAGCCAAGTTCTTTTGCAAACACGTCCAAGTGTCCTTGCTGGAGAGCGTTTGTGAATTGATGATGGACTTATGGAGTCTTCGTTTGCTTCTGCTCGGCTTGAGTGCGGTTGCTGATTTGGATTATGAGTTTGTCAAATAAGTGCAGTTTGTCAATCCAATCCAACTCAAGGAGATTCGGGCCAGGACTACGGGTCACGTAGCAGGTACCGCTGATTGATGATCCGTTGAGGGCTGCAGTGCACTGGACTTCGCCAATGATTGGCAATCGATAACCAGTAGCAATTCGTGCAAGTTGGGCTGTGGGGCGTATTGTTGGTTTGCAAATCAGGCGCCACGTGCGGTCACAGATTAATGTAATGTCGGATGCTGTGTCAAGCTGTGGTCTGACAGACTTGTTGCTGATGGAGACAAATATGTACTTTCTGCGCCTTCAGTTGTCGTCGTTCCTTGCTGCGAGGACGACCTGTGCTCTTGAGAGGCGGGGCTTGCGTGGCATGCGGGAGTTCCGATTGAGCAAGTGCCGGCGCTTCTTGAAACGGCAGTGGTCTTTTTTGTGGCCCTGTCGAGAGTAGTTGGTGCACCGATGCTGGTTGAATGGGCAATATCAGACATAATGCCATCCACCACATTGTCAACACGGTGTAGGAGGTTTCCCTCGGCTGTCGCGTTCCGACAATGACGCAATCCTGACTGAGACATTTGATTACACCGTGTGGACATTTGAGTGACTGCTCTGTTCAATCATAGCGGTGCCATGCTTCAGGTTCACTAGGCGTTGGCATTCCGTAGTGGTACTTTGCAGGGTGATTTCGGGACACTGTTCTATCTTCGCCAAAACCCGTGTTCTGATATCTGCTTCCTTTGATGGCTGGAGTCCACAAGCGAAAACCAGACACTTGAATCGATCTTCAGTCATTTTTCGAAGCTTGAATCGTTCGTACTCTCGATTGACTGTTGCAGCGTAAGTCACCCAGTCATCACCTGCTGATTTCACGAGCTTTAGGCACTTCACCAAAACTGAAATCCCTTGGGTTCTTCGGCAAGATGAAGTTGATGTACCGTTCGAGTTCTGAGATACCAAGTTTGCGAAGCAACAGCCTCACCTTCCGAGTATCATCAGCGTCTGACAGTTCCACCTTGAAAATGTCCTCATACTTTTTGAACCAAGACTCGAATGCGGCGCCAGTTACCGGAGCAAAATGGTACTCGCCGATTGAGTTGATCAGAGATTCTGCTGTGGGTTTGACGGATTCGTTGGATCCTGCTGTTGGTTGCTGGAAACTCAGTTTCTTCGTCAGTGTTTCAGTCAGTTTTAGCTGCGTTTGCTCGAATTATTTCTGCTGCTGTTTATGAAGAGTTTGCACCCGCTCGAACGTAATTGGCATCGTGAGTTTTGTCGCCGCCAACTTGTTGCAAACCCTTCTAAACGATACGCTAATTTGTTCTCAATACAGTGGTGCGCTTGATAGAATTCGAATTTTCGTCCCGGCAGTAAATAACACGGAAAATCTCGGTCTCGAAAATACCACAACTGTCCCGTGATTTGCTTTCAAGACAAGCCCGAAAGTCTGTAATAAGGAAAATCGCTTTGTCCCACCCCAACACGTGTGAGATAAAGGCTTCAATCACAAAGTATTTATAGGGCGCGTAATAATCAAACATTCCCAAACCATCAGAGAGAACATCTACCGGAAAAATAGTTAGGGTCCTAAACGAGCATAGCGGTGTAAAAAGTCTAGACCGCTTCGAACAGTACCGCTAAGTGGAACTGAGTACATCGTTTTTTTCTTTCTCACTTGACGGAGGTGGCTTGGGACGGTAACAGGGTGGGCGCCCTAACAGCCGTGCACTTTCTCAACCGTCTCGGGAAACGCAATTACCAGCAAGTCAGGGCGACAACGGTTGCTGGCAATCCTATTCCTGGTCGTCTTTTTTTTATACACGATGGGAATTCGAGGCCACGTTTTCTGGTGGACGCCGGCGTTCAAGTAAGTGGCATACCGCCTAGAAGATAGGATACGCCTCGTTCGACGCTCTTTAAGCTCCAGGCCGCTAATGGAACCCCAATAGGCACTTTTGGCACACTCCCCTTTAAGTTGGATTTGGGCCTACGCGTGCTTTCCGTTGGGTTTTCATTATAGCGGATGTACCAGATGCATTTTAGGTTAGTTGTTGACACAGGCCATCACAAACACTTGGATTCTCGAACGAGTATATCCACCATAGGGACCACTTTTCCGACGACTATCCTCAGCCCACTGCTTGCTGACTCAAGCGGTGATGATAGATACCGAGCGGTATTGCGTGAATTCCCAGAGATGACCCCTTCATCTGACGAGCTACCTGCCGTCATTACGAATGTGGTACATCACGTCAGAACAAAAAGCGCACCAGTTTTTCAGCAACCACAAGGACTGGCACCGGACAAACTGTGCATCGCTCGTGCTGAATTTCAACACATGTTGGACAAGGGTATAATCCGCCCCTCCGACAGCCCATGGGCATCTCCTCTGCACATGGTGCCAAAGAATACAGAAGGCGATTGACGTCCTTGCGGAGATTATCGTGGATTGAATAATTCCACTGTTGCAGATGGGTAACTTGTGCCATACACCCACGATCTCACTACCAGCCTTGCAGGTAAAACAGTCTTCAGCAAAATCGACCTCATCCGGGCCTACTACCAGATACCGGTAGCACAAGAGGATAAACCAAACACGGCTACTACCACGTCATTCAGTTTGTTCGAATTTGTGCGCATGCATTGTGTCTTCGTAACGCTACGCAGACGTTGAATCGTCTGATTAATGGAGTCACCCGTGGATTGGACTCCATTCGTGCATACATAGACGACATCCTCGTGGCTGGCTCTTCCCCGGAAGGGCATATAATCCATTTACGGATGATGTTTCAACGCCTAGCATCATACGGTCTAACCATCAACGGAGCTAAGTCCAAACTCGGTCAAGCCTCGTTGGATATTTTAGGTCACAGCATCTCGTCAGAAGGGGTTAAACCGCTCGATTCCAAGGTCAAGGCTATTCGATCGTGCCAGCATCCTGACACAATTCCCGAGCTCCGCCGATTCAACGGATTTGTGAACTATTATCGACGATTTATTCCCAACTGCGCCAAGCTTATGCAGCCTCTGACTGATCCACTCCGGGGCAGTAAACGTACTTTACACCTAACCCCCGAGGCCACCACTGCTTTCGCCACCAAAAGGGAGGCAATCGCCTCTGCAGTCATGTTGCATTACCAACAACCGGACGCACCAATCAGCATCGTCGTGGATGCATCGGACACAACCGTAAGTGCATTGCTACAGCGAACAGTTTGCAAGACTTGGAAACTGATTACAATCTTTTCTCAACGTCTCAGCGATACCAAAACGCGATACAGCATCTTTGGTCATGAACTCTTAGCTGTGTATAGGGCTGTGGGTCATTTCCGCCACGCACTCGTGGGCCGTGATTTCATTATTTTCACGGATCAAAGACCTCTCTTATACGTCTTGCGGATTTACTCCGATAGGCATTCACCTCGCGAAACTCGACAACTGCACTACATAGCCCAGTTTTCTACGGACATCCGCCATGTCGCCGCGGATACTCTATCACGAATGTACGGCGTGTCTACTGCCATCGACTTGATATCACATCGCAACATAGCAGCACAACAACAGTCCGATTGCACGTTTATGGATGATATAAAACGCGTGAACTTACGCACTGTCATAATTCCATTGACATATTTGCCTGGTACCATCAGATGTAACAATACGCTGAGATACGCCAAACCAATCGTGCCACATTCGTTGTGAAGAGCGGTTTTTGTCACATCCAGGGATACACGCATGGCTAAGACTGATTGCGGATCGATTCGTCTGGTCCAACATGAATCGGGACGTACGGCATTGGGCCCGTTGCTGCCTTGCATTTCAACGTTCCAAAGTCACCCGACACACGAGCAGCCCGCTGGCATCTTTTCCAACCCCCGACGATCGTTTCGAACATGTCCACCTGGACCTCGTCGGGCCACTTCCACCTTCGCGAGGCTACACCTACCTACTCACGTGTATCGACCGGCTTACTCGCTGCCTTGAAGCCATAATCTTGTCAGACCCATCAGCAGCATCTGTCGCTCGCGCCTTTGTCGAGCATTGGATCGCACGTTATGGTTGTCCGTCAACGATTACAACTGATCGCGGTACGCAATTCGAATCAGTCTTATTTTCACAACTGATCAAGCTGTTAGGCGTGCATCGAGCACGCATCACAGCGTATCACTCACAAGCGAATGGACTCGTAGAGCGTTTCCATCGTCAGCTCAAAGCTTCATTACGTGCTCACGAGCGGATGGACTGGACGGAAGCATTAACCCTAGTCCTACTTGGTATTCGCAATTGTGTCAAGATGGCAGTACGACCACAGCGTCACTCGTCTATGGTCGTCCTTCAAGCCTTCCAGCTGATTTCTTCCAACCGTCAAGCCAAGCTGCTGTCAACACTCAAGACTATGCCAACCGACTAGCCAATTACATGCGGCCACTACAAGCGAGTGTCACACGTATTCAACAGTAATCGTTTTACGTTCCTAAAATCTCAGCACTTGTGAGTTCGTGTCTCTGCGAGCGGACTCTGTCAAGAAACTGCTGCAACAACCGTATTAAGGACCTCTTCGTGTCATTAAATGGTCTGCAAAAACGTGTATGATCAATATTTTTGGTCAACATACCACATTCTTGATTGACCCCCTTAAACCTGCTATCACTGATTCACCCTCCAATTTGACAACACAAGCATCATTCGAGCCGTCTCCATCCAGTTCAACCTCCGACTTAGCCCCAGCGTTGCTTTCCGCACCTACTCCCGACGAACCCCCTCCTCAAACTACAACTCGTTCAAGGAGGCCCATCCATTTTCCCGCACGCTATCTCGAGTAATTTACCTTTTTCTATCTCGCATTTATTGCACAGTTGGTAAATCATTACGTTTAGTTCACGCTTTTGTCCAACAGCAACTGACAGTTTTTCTTAGGTACAATTCCCTAGCTCGTTTTTCACAGAAGATACCTGCACATGACTGTAAATATACTCAGGCGCTGCAGGACACGCGTTACGGTGGGTATCTGCCTTGTTTCTAAAGTTCAGGTAACTAACCTTTCCTTGTTTTTAGGTCTAACGCGAAACATAGCAATAGTTGCTGGACCCAAGGAGAAAACCGTGAACGCCGTAACACTCTGTGCCTGCGCAGTGAGGAAATCACATCCCCTGTCACGTCCTCAGGGGGGTTTCCAGGTTGGGTGGCTCGCGCGCGGCTGGCTAGCAGGACAGCCTAAGATTAAAGTTCATAGGTAGAAGGCCTCCTACATTAGCCACCCTTCTAGGGGGGGGGCTGATGTAGTGAGATCAACTTCGGCGTCATCAAAATCCTAAACTCCCTGCGACGTGAGAGGTGCCTTGCCATAACCATCGTGCCGGTTCAAATCAACTTGTGAATGTAAATTTGCTACAAACCACGAGCAGTAAAGCTAGCGTGTTGGCCTAGGTATCGCAGTTTCACTCTTGGCTGTATAATGACTCCTCGCCATATCTACTACTGTAGGCTATTTTCACCGGGATAACAATGTTTTAGCTACTACAGTTGAGAACGCCACCCAACCAGTATGACACATGTCTGAATTCTGAAGGTCGACTGGAATTTCCGTTGACATGCGTCCTCTCTGGTGGCTGCCCTGTGGTTGTGCTCGAAGTTCTCTCACGTCCAGTTCCTTAGCGCC
Source organism: Paragonimus skrjabini miyazakii (assembly GCA_014338405.1). Lineage (NCBI taxonomy): Eukaryota > Metazoa > Platyhelminthes > Trematoda > Plagiorchiida > Troglotrematidae > Paragonimus > Paragonimus skrjabini miyazakii. Next base: position 17,862 of record JTDE01001490.1, on the reverse strand, counting down.
CCTAGTCGTTACGTTGAAATTCGCTTGTGAACCGTGAGTAAATAAATAAAAAGTGTTTGTTTGCAGATCCACCGTCTTCTCGCTGTGACCTCCGATCAGCGTTACTATAAGGCTGAGGAAACCTTGGGCATACAAACCTCGGAACTCGTATTGTGATGGTTTATTAGGTTGGCATACAAAAACTCTCTACAGAAAAATGTGGGGGAAAAACTCCCTCGTTTATCTTATATAATCTAATTATAACCCCAGTTCACATCGTGCGTTGCTTCTCCTGCCCCAAACCCTCCTCGTCAACCACTAATAACTGTTATGGGCTATGAAATATAGATTCTAGCTTAAACATTGACCCTATTAAACAAACTGACGTCACAGCGTCGTACAGAGTTTTGATTAACATGTGATACTCATTCCAGAAGTAGCTGCTGGTTATCTAATTACCGCGGAATACCATAACAATTATGTGCCAATATTATATACTTCATTGGAAAAACACAAAAATATTAATATCGCTCAAAGTTTTTGTCAAGAAATATAACAATTACATAAATCTTCATATTACATGTGATTACTTCACATTTTCCCGTTTGACACGAGATTGTGCTCTATTTCTTGTACCCACGAGCCTCCGTTATGTAAGGAATATTTTCGCGATGAATGGGCGCTCAAAACCTCATAGTGGCCGAGCGATTAGTGAGATTTTCAACCTTTTGACGTTTTCGAGCAATCGACGAGGTCCCGCGCTAGAGTCTGCTCAATTGTTTGTCAGATTTTGGAACTTTCCATCGTCCCTCGCTGATACTGAATTATTTCAGCATTTTCCCGATGGAACTCACATGAAATACCGGCGAAATCCTTCGAATAGTCATTTGCACGTATTTCCCGACATGACCTTGAAATATTTCCTGGTGTGTAGATGAAACGTTGTTAACCGTGACCCTTTTCCCTCTGATTACGTCTTCTTTTGCCGACAAATTTCGCGGTTGTCTTATTATACATCCATTTGTTGCTTTGTACCGCATGTACTTATCTGTCATGATCGCGCACATCCGAGCATGTTGCTCACAAATACGTTGAGACATAAATATTATTATCATTATTGTTAAAATCAGCCATGTTGAGGCAAAACAAAGTCACTCACGAAGAATAGGAACCGATTAGATAATGAAGGACAAAAGTCCTTTGGAGGAATATTCAGAATGGAAAAACTTTAAGCGAACGACAAAAGGAAATCAACGAGGGCTCATCAATTATCTGGTGGATCCAATAAATGAATCGATAGTTTTACCAAATAATCTACAGTAACTGTCTGCGACAAATTCCACCACACTAAGACCGCTTTATTTTAGAATAACGTTCTTCTTGAATAACAAATGAATCCCAACGAATTCAATACCTTCTGCGTACCAAGATTGGCTGTTACCACGGTTAACTCCCGGTAACAACGACCACGTGCAGACAGGAGCGGAAGCGCGCGAGGACGAAGTGTGTGTCCATTCGAACCATGGACAAGTAGTTTATATGTAAAATGAACATAACAAGTATGAAGAATAAAATGTAACGAGAGAGCGAAAAGTGAACAGACTCAACAAAATCGACCGTTGCGATGTCGGAACAGATTGTTCAAGACCACCATGGTACGGTTTCTCAGAATCAGGTCTTTCTGAAAGGTGACAACATCACAACCGACGTAAGCCAAATATTACAGACTACTCAAACCCATACAAACTCTGCGGGTGAATTGCGGTTAAGACTCAAACTAGGAGCGTCGCTCAGCTAGTTCATCATCCTGACCTACCGGAAAGTTCTGTCTCCCATGTAGCTTGCCGGTTCACCTGCAGTTATGGTGTCGTCCATGTCAACAGAATTATCGGTGCCTACGATGAACAGTGGTTGCACATATGCTTAAGTGGTTGGTGCATGCGACAATGCAACAGCCAACTGTAATAGGGTGACTGGACCAGAATCCGACCCCATCTGCTACAAAGCACATCATGGAAACAAGTCATTTTGTTGACCCCAACAAATCATTTAAAGTATTATTGCGCAATCGCAATCCCAAATTATTTAACCTCTTCAGGGCAATATTAAATAACACTCGCCGCCCGACCCCGTGTATGCATAGACCGTTGATCATGCAGTTTGTCCACCATGCAGCTGATGACAATGCTTGTTTAATGTCAACCGAATTGTTAACTGTTGCTTTTATTTTCACTGTCCGCATGTCCTATATGGCCCAGTGTTTCACGTTCGTGATTGATGAGTACAAACTAAATATTAGCACCTCGCGATATATGCATGTTATCGATATTGATGAACTGGATCAAGGAAACGCACAATTTCAATAGAAGAAAAGCTGAAACCCTAGCCCGTTGTACGCAGACAGCTCGAATGACCCGACAAGTTGGAGTTGGGAGCATGGCGTTGAATGACTACGTCGCGTTAACGGGCCTACCTTGGGAGAATTGGGAAATTTTCTAATTCGAGTTCAACGATGCTATTTGAAACACATACTCGATTCTCCAAATAATTATCGATATAGGAACAACGCACATCTGACGGAATAAATTCCACGGAAGCGTGTCAGTCACATGCCCAGCTGTTATGATCGACCTTGAAAAGTCATCACCACACTCGGTTAGCATCAAGGGCATCAGAGTGGTTTCAACGGATAGTTCGGGAGTGGCCGGGGTGCAAGATGGGGTTTTTTTACTGTTCGTCGAACCAGCTGTAGTACGACCGAGTTAAATTAGAGAGGATCCGTGGTTGTATGGAATCCGCTACTGTCCTTTGCTGACCTAGCTTATTTATCGTTCACCGTGATTTGGGAAACAATGTTTACTAGTTCAGCAGTTGTCTGCAGGCAAATGTGATCGTCGAAGTTATGCTGCTTAATTGAGCAGTGTTGCCCGGTTTTCCCAGTTTTCAGGCATTAGAGACCTTGGAGACTGACTCCTATACCACTTGGTAGCAGACGAAGCCAACCTTTTCTGCAAACGGTTGAATACCACTGGATCCAAGTGTTGAATTTGGCGCAATGGGGTTGACCATACCACTGTACATATGGTGCCGTGTAAAAACGCCGGAGTGTAATGAGATCCAGACACCATAAAAAATTGAAACGAATACAGTGAAACCCACACGTTGCTACATATTGTCTATTAGATGCACCGGCACACTGGTTGCTGTACCAACGGTAATTCTTTGGTAAGCACCGCTTGAATGCCGGCCCTCTCATCAATATTATGGCTCCGTTTTCATAGGTCATGGGAATTGAATAAAGGCAGGGGGAGCTTGTTAATGGCTTGGTTGTTTCGTTTGCTAGTCAGAAGAAACAAATTGGCAGTCCCGTTATGCATACATTGGTGACAGTGGGAAAAAATGAGAAACTAGACATGTGAACAGCTTTTATACTTGGCTTCATATCCCCACCACTTCGGGATAGCACTGCCACATGGTCCACCGTTCATAAAAAGTTGTAGTGTGAGCGATCAATCTGTTCGAATATACCTAGAGACTTTACGAGAGATCAGAACGTGGCGAAGAAACTAACTCCCGGTTTGTCGTCTTCTGGCCAAATACAACTCAACAAATAGGAGAATAGTTGTCAAGCAAAGTTTACGTGGACTTTAGTATGGTATGAATCCAGTGTCAATCGAGATCGAAGACAGGCTTAACGTGGTGTTTTGTCAGTTGTTCCGGTGACGAACGGCCATGGTGACCTTGGTGCTTGATCAAAAGATTTCTTCGCCCACATATAAGTGTTTTGCAGCTGAATTCTGATAGCCTCCGCAGCGGCCGGGACACGAAGCGTTACGCCCCTGGCGTGAGTATGAGTGGCGTGTTAGATCGGTTTGAATGTCACAGGCACATTGAACCTGTGTCCCAAGTCGACCAGGTGGCCAACATTGCACTCGAAATTTTCTGTTGCTGCTCAGCAGTAAACCGATTTAGATGGTTTCGCATATTCCTTCCGATAACTGTTTTATCGTGTCACACATAATAGGCTCCACAGGACCAGGAAAATGATCAAATATAAGGTGATGTAGCACTAGTGGGCACCGCGTTTGTGTGGTGAAGACCTACAACTGGATAAGAGGTGAACCGGCTGTGTGGTACGAAAAGTCCTCCACAAGGCCATATCGAGCCCTCTTTTCAGCGACAGGCATGTTCGTACACAGAGCTCCAAGACCGACAAATAACTTACGTTCTTGTGGTTCCGTTCGTTGTATATTGCGAGCCAAAATTTGTCCAAATGCGTTCCACGATGAAATATTCTACGGTAATAATCCTTTATTGTCAACAGTCTGATCTATATGTTAATTGAACTGAAACTTACCTCTGGTACTATGTGAAACTAGTTTGTTGCCGATTCGTTCCAAAAGTTCAGCTACCAATTATCTCATTGAATTATATGGCGAAGTCGTCGCGTTTGAAACCGGGCGTAGAAGCACGCCATCATTATATTTTTATGAGCCATAGCCTCTCCATTTTGTTTTGTTTCTTAAGTATTTATAGGTATACTTCGCTGCGTGTAATCGGTAGACCGTGAATATCTGTTATCTTTTAGTTAAAAAATATTTTGTAGCTATAGAAGTTGATGAAATTTCTAGACATGTTGCAGTTCCCAAGACTTCAGAATTCTGTTCCCTGGCGTTTTCTTTGTTTTAATCTTCCAAAGGCGCAAGCAAGGAAGTTGCGGTAGTTCAATGGCATATGGATCAATGGAAAGCTAACACAGAGTTGCGTTCTACGTTATTTCGGAGAACTGAAGGTAAAATATAATGAACATCGATGTCATAGACGTGGAAACATGCTTTTATATGAAGTTGGACGTAATTATGCAGGAACGCGTGATTATAATTTCGAACTATTGTTGAAACATGAATACTAAGCTTTTTATAAAAATACAAACTTGAGGAACGCCTATAAAGCCACTTCAACGCAGAACAGTGCACAAAAACTAGACAAGTAAGTCGTGTTTTATCTATTATATTCGCCATGCTTTACCATTCGTTGGTACCCCTGTTGTTAACATTTCCATGAAGTTAGGATGTACGCTGGAATAAAGACGAGGTGACTTGCAGAAAGGATGACACTGGAGAACACTCCCAGCTGAAAAGGTTACGACACTTATAACGGAAATTGCGTAGTTCGCCGGTATTGTGCTTCAACGCCGGAACGAGTTGAAAACCGCTATTTGGACGCGAAAAGAGATTTTTCAAGTTTTTATGAAAAATTAAAATGTATATTACGGGGCAAATTTATAGATTTCATCGAGTATAATGATTGTATTGCAATGAGAACAACCAGCTACACCTAAAAATGGTTCATATTCGCACTTTTGTAGAGAAAAATGTGTCATACTTTTTTCCAAAAAGAGCATCATATTGACTTTCTCAATCAATTTTAAGTTCAGAAAATGCTTCCATCGGAATTTTCGTGGTGGAATACATACTTCCACTTTGCAGAAACGCTCAATTTTGCTTGGTTTTTGAGTTGTAATTGAGCTTGTAATTTTCGACTACGTTGCGTTTGCAGTGCATTTTACACCAAATATCACGTTAATTCTTAATGAAAGCTATGCCGCCACGGTCGTTTGCTAATTATTAACCTGAATTATATGTTCAACCTGGTTCCCTTATAGCACTTCCGGTGGGAAATGATCTACGTTATCACTTGGTTGTTTCTACCTACGGTATGGTGTAAACATGGGTAACACGTCTCACTCCATCTTTAACAACGTGCGTATTGTTTTGTTTATTGCTTACTGACTATGCTAGAATGTAGCTTGCCGTGTGTACGTGAGTCAATGCTCACTTTTCTGAGAGATAATGACCAACTTTTATGCATGTTGGTTATCCGAAGAAAACATTGATTTCCACTTCTACCATTTCAGCCACAACCCTTCTATCTTTTTACCATTTACGCTTATGATTGCGATGATAGTTGGTCTATGTTTTCGTCGACTGCATAACTCACTGACGACTGCCAGTATGTTATCTCATTCTTAGCCAGAACTGAAGGAAATCATTAAAACGTATCCCCGACGGTTTAGATACACGTCCATTCTGATTTCTCCCGTGTTCTTCTCATCAACGTTGATCATAGCTTAAGTGAACTGGACGGAGCAGCTACTAGTGTGAACGTGTACTACATATTATATGTTGATAATAGCTTAGGTGAACTGGATGGAGCAGCTACTAGTGTGACCGCATACTAGATACATAGACGTTGATCATAGCTTAGGCGAAGTGGAGGGAACAGCTTCTAATGTGAACGCATCCAACATGCTTGGGCGTTGAGCACAGTTTAGGTGAACTGGAAGGAGCAGCTATTAAGATAAATACATGCGGCATAATCATGCATTCATCATAGCTTAAATATACCGGATGGAGCAGCTAATAATGTGAACGCATCCTACATATTTAGACGATGATCATAGCTTAGGTGAACTGGATGGAGCAGCTAGTAAAATCAATACATGCGGCATAATCATGCATTCTACATAGCTCAAGTGAACTGGATGGAGCAGCTACTAATGTGAACGCATCCTACATACTTAGGCGTTGATCAGTGTACGATCTTCCGGGAAGACGTTGAGCAACGCGTAGCAATAAACCAACGATCCCAAATGGTCAAAACAAGATTGGCTCACAATGCCACGGTACTATTGAGCAAATGATCAAAATTAATAATTAGACAACCTCAACAGTTTTGATCGACTGATCGTTTCCGAGAGATTGTTACAATTTGATGCCAAATAGGCTAAAGATGAACTATAAGCACATAAGATGACATTCATACCCAACAGAGTTCTTTCGAGCAGTCAACAGGTTCAAAAACAACAGGGACGGGCCGATCTCCAAAAGGTGGTACAAACACCACTAAAGCAAAGTACACAAAGCGACAAGTGGCTATCCGCACAATTGTCAATTGACGCGATAAAAGAAAAACATCTAGGTCAAGGCCAATTAACGGCCAGAAACATGGGCGGTAGAATATACAGGGATAAACCTTTTGGGGAATCGAGTTGGGTCGGATTTTCACACGACTGTGGCTTCGAAATTCGAGACAACTATAGCTTAGGTAAACTGGACGGAGCAGCTACTAATGTGAACTCATCCAACATACTTGAGCGTTGATCATGGCTTAGGTGATCTGGATGGATTAGGTAGTAATGTCAGTGCGTGCGGCACAATCATGCATTTATCACACCTCAGTTGAACTGGATGGAGCAGCTGCTAATGTGAACGCATCCTACATACTTAGGCGTTGATCATAGTTTAGGTGAACTGGATGGAGTAGCTTGTAAGTTCAATACATGTGGCATAATCATGCGTTCATCAAAGCTCAAGTGAACCGGATGGACCGACTACTAGTGTGAACGCAAAACATTTCATGTACTACGTAATCTGCGTCCGGGTTTCGTTGATCGACTCCGAGACAGCCTTCTTATTCGCACATCTCGTGACCTAGACCTAGACCTTCTTTTGTCAACAGATTTCATGTTTGTCTTGTTATATATTCATTTGTTGCTTTGTGCCGCATGTAATTGTCCGTCAGGATCGCGCACATCCGAGCTTGCTCCTCACAAATGCGTTGAGAAATATATATTATTATTATTAATTTTGAAAATTGCTGAACAGGTAACAGGTTTTACCTCTAGACTGTGGTAACTACGACAACCCCATCATCGCACATACCCTTACTAGCAGGGCTGCGACTTTGTATTTTAAGCATGAAGTACAAACACACTGAAGAACTCACCTTCCTCGGGTAGTGTACTCGTACGGCGCTGAAATGTCATTAACACCAGGCCACGCTGATGACCATTGGTCTGACGGCCGTGGAGCTCTTGTGATGGCACACCGGAATCTTAAAAGGAGCATATGGACGAATGTGAGTGATGATGGGGCTGTCGTAGTAACTGCAGTGGGCTGAACATCCGAATGTGATGTTATGGATTCCGTTGGAAAATAATTTCTTTCAACTGTTTTGCATTCTTCAAAACTGGATTTGGGTCATGGGTTGTGCAAACAGCTATCGGCGGAAATGTGAACCGTGTTGGCGGCATTTTTCCGTTCGGAAAGATTCCATATTTGGAAATACACGTTTTACGCCAGAGGAAGTATTCACAATTTTGCTGTACTGGGCGTTCAAGAACAGTATAACATTCACAGTTGTCATGGTGGTCTATCCTGGGAACGGACGACATACAGTCAATCTATCATTTCTCATCCGAAGATATATACGAGTAATCCGATTATATTGATCACTTGTTTCGCTTTCAGCCGACCACCATAATAATCACGGACGACTGGACAGCCTACAGAGCTTTGGATGAAATAGCTCATTACGAACACTGGACGATCAATCATTCGAAAAGTTTCTTGGATCCTGAGAACAGCATGGTGCACGCGAAAATTATGGAAAATCTTTGGTCCCTTGCCAAGAAGCACCTTCATGCAATATCTGAATCAAACGAACGGCAGTCCCGGTCACACCTTCAGGAGATCTGTCGGCGGAAACGAAATCGTAGAAACATGATCGGCAAACTGCTGTTAACCTTGCCTCAGACGAAAATTCTGTTAATTATTTAATATACGTCGACATTGTTGCACGCGTTGGTTATTCTGATTCATATGTCCTGAGCTGAGATTGGTAGCTGCTCCGATTGGTTGACTTATGCCATGACCAACGCCTAAGTATGTAGTATGCGTTCACACTAGAAGCTACTCCGTGCAGTTGACTTAAGCTATGACCAGTGCCTAATTATGCCGCATTTATTCACCTTAATAGCTGCTCCTTCCAGTTGACTTAAATTATGCTAAACTGCACTCCACGCTCAGACACCTAACTGCTCCGTCCATTTGACCTACCTTACGAGTTACGCCAAACACATAGGTGGACGAGTGAAGTCGCTGGGGACGAAAACGTGGGAATAGAATCTTGAATTATGTACTTGATAAGTGAGGGTAAATCTACAAACATTCTCTGCTTTTTCCAGCACATAATATGGCCTTCGGTTTGCATTTGTTATGGATGTCATTCCGGATGATTGAAACTGTGTATCAGATGAAGTCTTCATCATCATGTCTTTCATCGCATCTGATATCTGCAAGAAATCTGTGTACATATATATGTAGGAACTTACTTTCTTCAATTATCTCAACAGGACAATCGTTCCACGTTTTGTTGGTTCACGCTTTCTTCGACCCGTGCGCAAGCGGTACACTGTCAGCGGACCGGTCTAATTCGACATCCGTTGTGGTTGGTATGCGAGACTTGCTGCCCATAATCACCGGGGAAGTGCGAACTACGGCTGAAGTAGAGGGAACTGACATAAATAAGGATTCAATATGTTCAATTACCAAGCGACTGAGGTTGAAGTTGTTTGCCACAGAATGGACACTCGTTTATGTCTGCTATTTGCATACATGTGGAGTGAAAAATAAGTTGATCAGCATCACACCAAGTACTGTCCATCTGTACGGGGTCAACGCAGTGTCCACACGGCAACCCCGATTTAGGCTTTTTCACCCACTTCCGTTGTACCCCGCTGAGCGCATGGGGAAGCCGTATAAAGGTAAGCCAGTTTTTGCACGTCCCACCATCTTACTGGCAAAAGCAATGATGCTGTTTAAGCAAGTCACCGCCGTGTGGTTGTTGTAGTCGTGCAGTTTTTCAAGTACATGATGAAGGGTTTTATAGTGACGGTTGAAACTGGTTGCAACAAACGGCCAAAGCTGCGAGCCCACCAACCGTCGAATTGGCAAGTTGTAATTTGCCACCCACCGCTCATGAATGGGGACGTGACCTTTGTAAAAGGAACTGAAAACTACAAAAGACCTTACCGGTGAGTTAGAAATGTTTCCGAAATACCGACAGAACTTATATGCATGGCAGCCACATTGTGCGGTAAAATGTTCATACACATGTGCCATCAACGCTATCCACGACAAAAGCGTCACCATCTTATTGCACACAAAGCTGCAACGTTCAAGGTGATTACTAGAGAACAGCTTAACTTGCACTCAGATATTGTTTCGAAAGGGAGTCGTACCAGTCGGTATCCACAACCTCACGACGATCGCTCTTATAAGTCGTTTGTATTTGGTACTCTCGCAGCAGCCACTCACTGTGAATCCATATTTTCTGAATGGCGACGGCTAAGAAGCCTCTTGAGTGCGTTTTCTTCTTCAAATGTCCGTTTGCGTTTTTTAGCCTATTATTCTTGCGATTACCAAAGTGGGCAACATCGCTTTGCGCATGGATGGCCCACTTCAGCTTGATGCACAGCCAATTACACAACAAATAATTCAGAAACTTCCTATCCGTCCGGTCGATGATATAAAAATCACGTTTGAACTTGCGGTAATCTGTGTAACAGTGCAATTTACTCTTCCTCAGTCTGCCGTAGCCATTCGGTGGAAGAGAAAACGACTGCGAAAAGAGTTTCTTTTAACAAATATAACGGGCGAATTTTGTCCACATACATGCTTACGTACGACATTACGTACATTAAATTAGCACAATAGGATGTTGCAGCCGAACACCGCATGTGCTGCCCTCATTTGAGCAGTCATCTTATCCACGACAAACGTGTTTCATCGCAATGCGATCGCCCATCATTTCCCGACAAAGTTCAAAAAGCCTACGTAGTGAAACATGCTTTTCAATACGAACGTACACTTACATCAATGGTTGGCAGTGTCACATACCGTCTGTCACGAAGAACCGATATAACTTCCAACTTCCAAAGTATGATGAAATATATACAATGACATACTTGTGTCTGTTTGTCCCATGAGTAGCATCCACATTCGCCATATGTGGGAAACGTCGAAACAGTTCAATCTGCGTATATATCTTGCCCTCACTTCTCATATTGCGCAATACGCCGATCACACTTATTACCGACAGCACCTTACCAAGGTTCTCTAACGTTCCGTGACCAATATTATGTAACAAACTCACTTGACATTGCAGTCTTCAACTCGCGGTGGATGGTTCAGACGTCAGTAGTTGTGATAAACCTCCCGTAAACATTTCCTTATCATCCGGATTGCACATTTGAAGAAGGCCCAGGTTACCGACAGAAACAGTCCAGTTACTTCCGCTACACGAAATATATCGGAAACTACCGAAAGTGTCGACACAGTCACTCATCACTCGAGGTTCGGTCAACCTCCTCTTCGGATATCAGCCATTGATCGACGACATTCGAAGGCGCAGGAGGCAGTAGGTAAGGATTGCTTTAAGTTTTCTTGGTATAGTGACGAGAAAAACTCAGGTGAGCACTGCGTTGGATGTTTTCATCGTATATCCAGTAAGGCTTACAGCAGCCATAACGATTTCCAAAAGACAATTACGACGAGGTGGTTGTTAATTAATAGTCAGTTAAAACAAAGGCATGAGTCCATGACACAGGTTTCGACGGCTTCAAGCTCCAAGATACCAACTTATTAAAACGATTTTTCCCTGAAAATAATTTCCCAGAACACGATAGCTCAGAAACTCACGGTCCACGATTAGCATTCATGGTATACTTCTGTATTCTTCAAGAAGTGGCATCATCTTCCAGTATATCAACCAATTTATCTAGGTACGATGGTTTATATAACAGCGCCATCCTGGCCCCCTTACCCTGTGTGGCCAACAAGGTCATGTGCTTTTCCAAGTTTTACAGGTCCTCCACATGACCAATTGTCAGCATCCCACGTACAATATGTTTCGTGCTAAGATACTGATAGAATGTATTGGCGAACGTTGCCAACAGCTGTCCCAAATGTATTTTGGGCGAGGGAGTGTAACCATCTAGTTGACCGTACATGTTCACGAATTGCGGCTGTTTTGGATCGTCTCCCTGGTTACGCGCTCAATAGCTTGACCCAAAACCCAGAAATTAGAAGAGACGCGGCAACGCCGTTCACTGGATGAGCGAGACAAAACTAGGTCAGTTAGTGTGTTAGTGTGATTTTGATTACAACACTCCTGATAAAAGCCACCCGAGGTGATTGAAACGTAGAGTATTACAGCTTGCTCATAACGTTGGGTTATTCTCAATCCATTTATAATTAGGTCACAGAAGCTCTAAGTTTATAGGACAAAACGATTACCATAGATGACCGACAGACACAGAGCGAATCAAATGAAACAGTTATATATGGCAGTCAGGATGTCACAGTAAGTCAAGTTACGTGGGATGTCAACAAGCAACACTAGATAAAACGCCGTCCAGAGAGCGCACAGACGATCGACCGCACACCTGCAATCTGATTGGTACAGTGGGACCATACCAACACCCACGACCATACCATCCGAGCTGGGCCGGTCGATCGATGTGGCGTGATGCGTCTTGGCTGTCTCGTTAGGAGGTGTATTTAAAAACAGGCTGCAACTCATGCTGTTTAACACACTGCTTCGCACAGCAAACTTTCGGTCGCAGTTCCTACTCGTCTAGACTAATTGAGTTATAGATTCAATGCGGTTGTAACAGTCAAGCCGATCTAACACTCCAATAATACTCACACCAGGGGAGTAACGTTTCGTGCGTAATTGTGCAGTTCGCCAGT
>JTDE01001489.1:75599-114470 GCA_014338405.1 Paragonimus skrjabini miyazakii | reverse complement strand
ACTCGTAAAGATGCAGCGAAATTTGTCCGGACATAAATCGTGCAATATCAGCCTATTGTCTTCTTTATTCAATTAGTGGGTTGTTTGAATCTTCATTTTCGAGTGACTGGAAATTGATTTGTTCACAATGAGGACCATTATGGAACAAGATCCTCAAATGCATACGGTCGACGGGCATTGTTTAAAGTTTATTCTAGTATATTTGAGCTTTAATATTACCATCTGACTAGAATTTGATTTTGTTAATTTTCATATACTCAGGATGATTTGTACAGTAAATAACATCCAGGTCCTGATAGAGGAGATTAGAGTACGTAAAGTTTTAGTTGCCGAACGGTTGTCAGAGAATATTCGTAAACCCTTCATTAGGCAAAATATGGTTACTATTTGGACCATAGTTAGAAGGTCTTCTTTTGAACAATCATAACAGCATTTTAAAATTATCAAAAATCAGTCAATCTATTTCAAAGATTGGTATATTTCGCTACTTCTTTGAAGTGTTTGTTTGAGTATTTTAGTCGATGATTAGATAATATTTAATTTGAAACTCTGTTCAGTGTCTTAAAGAATTTTCAGTATAAAATGTTATTGGAATTTACAGTTTCAGTTTAAACTTTCTCAGCACATACTGCTGTTCGATAAACAACATGACCGTAGCTGCGACAATTCGATTTTTTTTTCAATTAGACCCGAAACAGCTGGATCCACATCCGAATATCAGTGCATGTTCCAACACAGTTTTTATTTTGAGGTGCAATTGGTTCCACTTCCATGTAGGCAATGCCAAAAATAACTTCCATATCCAACCACTTGACAAAAAAATGTCTTACAGCCGGTCAGTTAGGACATATACATTTTGCGTCATATCCACTGTTTCTTGAATGGATAGTGTTTGCGTCCCGAACGTCAGTTGAGCTAATATTGTAGATTATATGACCGCCCGTAGACTTCAGAAGCACATAGGAATTAGGGCTTATTACACCTAATTACTATCGCATCAAAGCATCAGGAGCGTTCAGTGTTCCGGAAATTTTTAAATGCATGCATATCATGTGTTTATTATAGTGCCTGCAATTCTTTTGCGACACATTGATGATCAATTCAGCGTTACCTTTACGTTAGGCTTAATGTCTTCGGTACGGTGAGCCAACAAACCATCAGATCAACACGTCCGTCTTGTCAGTCAAGACAAATGCAGTTTAACAAACATCACACTAATAATTCTTTACAGTTTATTACAAAACCAAAACATTTATCCTGACAAGGTTGCAGCCATTCAACGGATAAAGTTTGATACACGTTCACATACACAGCGTGGAGAAAACAGTTTATTTGCTCAGCACGTTTATCAAAATAAGGCAAGATGAAGGCAGCCACCAGGATAGGTTTGTAAGTTTCTGGGAGACAGAAAATAGCACATAACATCTATCCACCTCCTCTGATGATAATTCTACACTTAAAGACCAATCATGGTATATTATAGTTGTGACTAAAGTACTGAGCTATTATTTTGCTAGTCGGCTTTCGGCACACATTTTGCATGTAACATCGAGACGGATTGTTACTAATGTGTCCTTTTTGGCTGGCAACAGAATCTCCCCAGAACCACTATGGAACGGCGCAAATTGGAGTGATTTAAAACTGCTGACAAGAGAAGTAAAAAAGAACGAGTTCGAAAGGTGATCTTTGAAATACGAGATTGAAAACCATATTAATATGAACAAACATCAAAAAAGAAATCACCACGTTGCTTACTTCAACCCGAAAGTCTGATACATGATAATTAATACTTCCAAATTTGATAATTACATTGACTAAGCAATATTGAGTAATTTATTTTGTTGAGTTGTTCGCATATATTGCAAAACTGCTATAACAATGTCATGTAGCAAACTGAGAAGATTATGTTAACTTTTCTCACTGTATTATCACTATTCCACGGACATGAGATGGTATTTATCTTCTCAATACTTCAACAATCCCGAAAAGAAACAGTTACTATGTACCTCAGTTATCCACTGACCATCAATGGAATTATGTGTTAGCAACAAGTCTGGGAACACATAAGCCATATTAAGCAAACTAGCATGTGCCGCGGTTCGACCAAACGTCGATCGTTTGTGTTGATGCAAAATGTTCCACTCAGTGATAGATGGCTAACATCGAAATACGCCGTCATGCGTAAAATCCTAAGACAAATGACTACCTGCATAGATACACGGAAGTATTGCTTTTATGGAGTACTAATCATTCGTAAATAGGAAGAATTTTGTGAATCTGTGTTTAGTGTTTCAGAAGTCCGACGTAAACAAAATTATCAACAAAATTTTAGGAACTGGTATAGCAGCTTGATCGAGGTTCTTTTCCAGTGATTTCTTACCACGACTATCACAACCATAGTCAGTACACCTAAAAACGAATTTAGATAAGGTTTCAACCATATATTCAGTCTGCCTAACTTGAAGTGAGTTAAATATTGATAATTATAAACCAAAATACTGATGCTTTTTTGATTCGCCAGTACACGAAAATGGTAACGTAGATCCTGTTAAAGATTTTCTTTACAGGTGCGGGGGAAATAATCGCACCATACGTCAGCAGGCAAAGAAGAATAAACTAGAAGTTGTTCATTGACAACATTGTCCTCAGTGAAGACTATCTTCGTCAACCTCTCATGGATTATCAAGCAGACTCTGATAGTCTGGTCCTGAGTATTCTAAGACAGCTCTCAATAAAATAATAGGCAGTTTTTATAAGTTTACTCATACCGAATCTTCCATATCACCCCGTTTTCGTAAAGGTCATGTGGTCCGTATCGATTCACTTTCTACTCATCAACAAATTATTGGAAAATTTGTTAGGGGTCGCATTAACGGCCACGTACGCCATCGCAAGGGTTTGACGAAATTTTCCAGTAAACACAAATGTTTCCATATCTGTCCTCTGTGTTAAATGCTCAAATTCCTGCTAGAAAATGGAGGTTTCCGGTAGTAAATCCGCCCCTTCACATCTGGATAAAGCGTTCTTTAGTGGTTAGCCATCTTCCTTTTAAAGAAAGATTTCGAACTAGTGAACCAATGCAAAAGTTTTCTCCTGGGATCGCTGCAATACATACCTTAACTCTATTGATGTCTTATATTTGGAAAAAAAACAGGCAAATGGTTCAACAGTGTAATTATTTCGGGATCAGAGTCACCCTTTATTTATAGGCCCAGTCCGATACCACGATCCATATAAAAGCTGAGGTAAGCTTGCCTCCTGGGAAACACTATTCAATAATTTATCATTTAACGAAATATTCACTTTCGAAAATACTTGTCCCCAACATAGTTATATTCTGTCGCTGATTGTACACCACTATATACATAATCCGACCGTCTGTTTTTATCTGTAACACATACTCACGTATCTCCTCGATTGTTGACGAAAATGTGGTGATACATTGCAGTGAATTTATAAAACACATCAATTACTCAATAACACCAGTCATATTGCTTTGGTTGACCTCGGGAGCTTAGGCTTTCGGCCCCAAGTAGCAAATGTTGCAAGGTTCATATACAAAATGGCCGAAATAATCCCATAGTTATTTTCGGTTTCGAATAACTTCGTCGTTTGTTAACGTTTGCAAAATGTTTTCCCTGCGTAAGCAAAATCACTTTGACAAGAAAAAGAAAACGCAAAAAGAGGATCAGTATAAAGTGTAAGCGACCAGTCCGGACACCGGCCTTGCAAACTTACTTTCTCACTAGCCAGTATAATACGATTTACAAAGTTCCCTTCAGTGGTGCAATACTTCTCACATTCTCACAGGATATAACAAAATTTGAATTCATATTTTCACCATTCTTGTGAGAGATATTTTCTCAATCTCATGTAAGTTTTGAAACTTCCGTCCTGTTTACACACGCACCTCTTCTTTATCCCACCCTGGACTCTTTGTGAGCTTAGATCAGAGTGTCGCATAGACCAGTCTAGACAACTGATATTGTGATACAAAAACATGATTTGATTAGAGCGGGTAATTGGTCGAAGTTATTAAGCGATTGAATGATAAAGTCCTACTTGTGCAGTCAAGTGGAAGAATGACAAAGCAAAGGAGTCGAGTATGTCTGCATAGAAACAATATTTAATATATATACCATCCGAGAAAACTGCCTTGCGTTCTAGAAGGAAACTATTAGGAGTAGATGTAATCAAAAACATTTATTCATCGGGGTGTTCAGTAAGGATAATTAAGCTCCCCTCATCTTACCAGTTATCAGCTTATACGTGAACTGATACATCACATACTTTAGGTATACTGTTGAATTGCCCGCAATAAAGTTTACTCGCGAATAATGTTCAACCAGCTCATTTTTGAGTAACTTCTGATTTGCTGTTCCATCTAGCATATTCAAGTCGACCGCTGAACGTTCAGATTGTCAGTCAGTGTGCCTAGTACGATGCACCTTTGTTTATCCGAATGAGTGAATGAAGGTCACGCAAAAAACGAAATGGCTGAGTAACTACTGGTTAGCCAAGGTTAAGAGGCCAATATTTACGAAGACGCAAACAGTAATAACAAACTGCTTTATCCGTTCAGCGTCCAGAATACATCAGCAAGTACGATCGAGGCAAACAGATTTTACGTACAGGCGGTGAACAAAAGATCTAGATAGGTTTTAGCTAACTGTGTACTTTCCGACCGTTTGCCAAGTTTGACATTTAAACTGTGCCCGTTTCATTACCAACTGTGGTAATACCATCATCAAACAAGGATTTAGACATACAGTCTTGAACGTTTACTTCGTTCAAAAATATTAACGGTCATAAAAATGTATCCGCTATGATATAATGTCAACCTCATACTTTCTCCACCGGAATACATACCCCAACTGGAAACTGACAAGGCTTGTTAGATATTTTCTTGAACATTTTCACTAAAATGTTGTCATTGAGACATATTTAATTATTTACTTTGTATCGCTGAAAATGGATGGTTCACTTATCCCTAATGATATGAAAACATACTTGTCGATCAATAAAATATGGTGATTTGAGTTCCGAAAAATGGGACCGCAACGGCAGACATCATACAGCTACTTTAAATTTAAATAGTTTATTCAAATATTCGGATCTAACTGCCATCCTTTCACAAGATTGCTATCATCAAACAAGATAAGGCGGGACGTCTAAACTTCTGATGCTATCCATTTTAGTCCGTTCAATCGTCCAACAATTCCTGTTCTACAGACTTCCCATCTGCTAACGCTAACATTATTCTTGCATCATGGTCTGAGCCTTGTTTTATACGTGACAAACAGGAACTCACGATAACTGGACTTCGGTTACCATTCACAGTACATATACACACATGGTTTGTATAGTATATATAGTGTATACATATATAACATAATGTAGTATACTCGAGGTTTTGTTCCAATACCTGCTGAGTTGTTGATACTTCGATGATAGCATACACATATGAAAATGTAGACCGATGTTCACATATTATTTCAACGAACTTCTCACTGGGATTTAATGCAAAATTACGCCAGCAGACATTGGTGCTGCTATTTGGCTACTAACAACTATAAGCTAGAATCTGTTACTCCGGCTCATAATATGGTTTAGCGTTAACATCAATAAACACGTTCGTTATGTATTTTTGTGTAACTGCACCTTTTATTGTTAATTGGAAACGTAGCACGCACAGTATATAGAATGATAGACAAAACAGCTTTATTCGAGCAGCTTTAGAGATGTTCGGTTTTCTAAGCTTACAAAAACAAACAGAAATGTGAGCAATAATGGGGCGAGCGCGAATCACAAGAAATTACTCAAGGCTGCAACGGTGTGTCCGTAGACAAATGACATTGAATGAATGAGTTTCTCGTTCCAAATTTAAATGCTGTGAAATCTACAGGCTTATTAGAAACTGTATTTTTAGAGCATACCAACCAAAACTTCGCCACTTCATCATATGGATCCACAATTTTAAATGTGAAATCATGGAAACTCATTGTGATCTCTACAAACTTCTTGTGAGCAATACAGAGCGTTCTCTTCTACTTCCCAAAGAAATGTCTGCAAACGTTTGTAAAATGGACTTAGGCTCAGTTAAAGTGTGAGAAAGAAAGTTATCGATAAAGGGACATTTTTTATATCATGTGATAACAACGGCGTGGTTAGCGTAGTTCAACATCATTATGTTCAAGGCAAACGTTCTTCTTTCCAAATGACTGTCCACTTAGAAAAGGACACTATCAGGTCTGGAATAGTTGGTCAAACGGAAAGAAAACGATTTTTACCCAACCAGTCGGAGGTTTATTATTGGAAATAGTTAGTAAACTTTAACAGAAGAGAACTTTAATTATCCGTTTAGAAAGCATACCGCTCTCTCGGTAAATACACGTAGCGAATGGAGGAGGCTTTCAAAGTTACAGAAGAGAAGAAGAAGCAAAGACCATAGCAGTACGCGTTCTTGTCGCAGTTTTCGTTGAATAAACGTTTCTAAGTGGTTAAATCTTATACAATATTACTCGTTTGAAAAAGTGCTATGTGTTGAAATTGTACTGTTACGTAACAAAATTGTAGCAACAATTTCTAAGTCCTTTACGTTTTCTGACCTCGCAATTAGACAATCTGTCAAAGAATAACAAATCACCCGTCATTTTCATGGCAGGTATATTTTGTCACAAATTTGCCAAGTGGTTTGTGAGTGTCCTATATTTTAGACATAAGGTATACTGAGGGAAAAAGGTAAACGTTACAGTAAACATCATTTTTCATTCGGTTTTCGTCGGTTAACAAATTTAAACTACATCGTTAAGCACAACGATTAATTTACTTAAAACTATGCTACATTGCCTAAAATAAACATGCACCATGCTATCGATTTTTTAGAACTCTTTTTGACGGTGCGGTTAGCGAAGCATATATTTCACACACACACACAGATGGCTTGCGCCCAAGTAACCAGTAAGAACGTGATTTGTGCTAGAATCTTTGCATCCAGTTGAAGTTATTCCATTGTATATACTGGGTGACCCTCTATAGTACCGAAGTAAACGCTGTATTAGTTAATATCACGCAGCAAAGAATATTTACTAGACCTCGGCATCGCATATTAGATTGGGGAAAGAAAGTTCATTTCTATTTCCTTATTTCAGTAGCAAACAACAGTGTCAGTCTCTAGATCATAAACTCTCTACTTTTGGAATGTTATTCCCGGTACAGATGTTCGATAGAGCCTCTCATAGTTCAAAGAGGTGTAACAAAGTACGCTACTAACATATAGAAACCTAGAGGAAGTTGGTGTGAGAAATTAGGGTGCAACTCACTGAATCCAGGCCACACATTAGGCGGTGGTGTTTCCACTCCGTACTCATTCCTGTACGCAACGACGTCGTACATATATGGCCCATCATTTACTCCACCATCGATCACGGTTTCAAGTGTAACATCTTTCTTCGTTGTTTTGATTTCACGTGCAGCTTTGACGAACGGAACAATTTAGACGAATGTATTAGATGGTTTTCACTTGAAAAAGAGTGTGGTATCGAACATTTTCCCTTGGCATTAAGCTGCTGTTAATAGGCAGTGCTTGTGTTTTGACATCAGAAAACAAATCCGTAAATACCGAGAACCTCATAAGTAGCGTCCTTCGCCGTCACCTTGTCTGCTATCACTGGCTATTTTTACCATAAGTGTGGGAATGATCTTTTTAGTCATTCGAGAACCATTCTCAATATGCTGATGAATTATAGTCAGAAATTCGGTTTAGGCATTGGATTTCATGTTCGCAAATCAACGATTGCTGCTTCTCCCAGCATAATACGAATATTTAATAAATTTCATTGTTTTAGGCCCAACTTGGCAAAATAATAGTTTTTGTTGACAAAATGCTGTTTTGCAGCTAATTATAGAATAGGCAAGATAGTATCAGTCTCCATAGTCGATATTCTGATTTCAGTATTCAACTCCTCAAACAAAACAGATTGCTTTTCAGTTTAGTGATGTTTACTTACAAAGGTCAATGCAGATTACAGATCAGGTTATATGCAGTTCGAAGTGAATGAGACGTGAATTTTCGCGGAGAGTAACGGATAAATTTTTAACGCTTCGTTAGACGATACTTCTAAAAAATATTTCATAATATAAAAGATTAGATAAATGTTTTTGAAGAAATAACTGCCGGTGTGAATTAACATCTAGCACCTAAGCCCAATCAAATACAGAGGACGTAATACAAGAGCGGAACAATCTACAACAACAGCAATGAACTAAGAAAATTGGGCACATGTATACTAAACTAATCACAGCTGTCGCACTTCCATTGAATTTTCAATCAGACTATTTTAAAAGGAGGCACTATACTCAAGTTTCGTACATGTTAGAATTCGTCACTATTTCACGTTTCTGTGATCTTTCAGAGCAATCAGGCAATTGCATCAATATTCGCAGGCAAAGATGAGTGATAATTTACACATTTTGACTCAGTCATGCATAATGTGCGGTTAATGGCGCAATGGTCAACAGGGTTGCGTCAAGACAGCGTGGCTGGAGTTCTAGCACCGGTCGAGGCAAGGATATGCAACATTACAGAAGGGCTGTAACAAGTGCTTCTTTTCGAAGGAGCCTGACTGGAAAGTCTGTGTAACCATGATAATGATCATTAGTTAACTTTGTCTACTGAAAATCAACATCTTATGTTGCTAACCAGTTAGAAGAATGTCCTAAAGAAATGAGAACAAATGCTGTAAGGAAGGGGTTACTAAGCAATCTGAAGTTAGATTACTGGTTTGCTGCAGTGAATTTAGATTTCTAACTTAAAAGTTAAACATTGGCTTAAAATAACTGGCTTAATTTGGCTTAAATTGGCTTAATATTGGCTTAAAATAGGCTTAAAATAACTCATCAACCAAGTATGTAATGAAACAATGAACGCGATGTATTGTGTAGTAGTTTTGCCTATCACAGTTAGCACCTCTGTCGTGAATTCTTTCCGAACTTTCAGTCAGCTTTAGTATAACGCAGTAAACGTACGTGGTCGTGCCGGTTAATCATATAAAATGTATCCAACTTGGTTGTATTTCGGGCTTCTGACAAGCACTTTGTGAACGAGTTGTGGCGGTAGGATCAAGAAGGTTTAGTAACCAATTCGGCTAGTGTTTGATCGCCCAGGCTGATAATCACTTCTCTGAGAGGTCAATGCATTATATTTTCCAAGCGCACTGACAGCAGTAAGTTAGTTTAGAGTGAGTGAAGGAGCGCGTTTGGTTTTCAAGAGGAGGAAACCGACAGCTTGCTAGTTGATCAGACGACGCTCGGTTTCGTGGCAGTGTGCACTGTTGTAACAGCAGCATGCACTATTTTGCAAATGGTTAATCTTACTACCCACCATCGGTGAACACTACCTTGGGTGTCACTGACACTAAGGAAATTCCGTTCCTTCGACTGCCCGCCTCGCCTGATGCAGATAACACACAGCTAGATCAAAACAGCTCTCGGTTACTTCACTGACGGTCACTGCAAACAAAGTTATGCAAAAGTGCGTGTCAACCCTTAATAAAATCAATGTCCATGGTTCCTCGATTGTTGACCAACCACAACCAGCTGATCATTTTCAGTGAGTGGGAACGAGAAGTAAAAAAGCTGGGAAGAATAGCTGGTGTAGATGTGGGCAACACCGGTGGTCCAGAGGATGGGTGTCCGTTGCTTATTCACGGGCCATGTGTTGAAATTTCAACCGAGTGTGGTGCTGATCAGACCCAACCACATCAAAGTATCTACTCACAACTTGTTCAGTTAAACCAAATATTTGCCAGTTACTAAGACTATTAGCGACAGAATGAAAAGCGACTTACATCAGTGGTATGTGAAAGTTACTTAGGGTGTTTGCTGAAGAACGAATTCCAGCAAACTTCACCAAAATATTCCTGCTCCAATTATAAGTTGTTATCTGGTCTATGTTATAGAGTACCATCACAAAAACTTCAATATATTTATGTACAAACCAACTTTGAGAGATTCCAGGACCACTTATCTCAGCCTCCGCCAACTAATACTGACATAATCATCGTCATAGACAGAAATACATCAGTGGTTTACACTGCTGATTAACTGCCACACAACCACAAGGAAGAAAATACCCTGTTTAGGAAGAGAGAAGAAAGAGAGAGAGGGGATCTAAGCATTTAAAATAGCTACGTCGAAATTCAGACATACAACATCAAGATGCCTACACCTTGAAAACAAACAACCGAGCTGTAAGTGAAAGTAAGGCGTCATCAGCAACACAGCTTCCCTACGGCTTTCACTGCCCCGCATCACAAAGTGCACTCACTTCACAGACAACTCGGACAAACAACAAAAACATTCACGCCACTGAGCTCGGTTAGCCGCCATCTCACCTAACGTCTCAAGTCACCGACTCTCTGAGTCGCAAAGGCTTCAGCCAGGATGACGAACCCGATCTACAGTAGCTAACCCCTTCGTAAACGATTTCATTTCTCTATGCCAGGTCATCATCTGGTCACCTCGTACCTTGCGCCAATCGACCGCAGCGTCGGCAAATATTGCTCGGTGTGGCAGACGACTAGCTGGCATCCTTAGTACATGACCTAACCATCTAAGTCTGTGCAAATGTACTGACTGAACAAAAGAACTCGTTTAGCAATCAGTGTCAAACACTCGCTTCCTAACCTCCTCGTTGCTCAATCATTGGCGCCACCCGATACGAGTGATTGAACGCAGACATTGGTGGTCAAATACCTGAAGACGGTTCACGTCTTCTACCCTGAGGGGCCATTTTTCGCTGCCATAAATTAATACAACCCTCACTGTTGTCTGATATATGCGACCCTTAAGCTTCAGAGAGATACCTCTCTGTTGCTATAAGTGCCTCAGATTAGCAAACACCGCCCTAGCCTTAGAAATACGCGCCTCTATTTCATTCCCTATATCTTCACCGCCGCCGCTGTTGCAGCTTCTCAAGTATACAAACCGGTCAACAACCTTCATGATTTCATTATCTAACATCAAATCTACGTAATCACAGCAATCTTGCAGAAGCACTTTGCATTTTGAGCCTGCAAAGCGCATTCCGAAATACTTAGCAGAACGCAAAATTGCATTCAGCGTTGCTTGTGCCGCTTGAAAGTTGTCAAACAACAACACCTTGTCGTCAGCATAATCAAGGTCAGTCAACCTTCCACTAGGTAGGATGTCCACGCCGGCATCTTGTGACTGCCGGGGACAATCCTACATTATTTCGTCCATGACAAAATTGAACAAAAATGGTGAACTGGGACAGCCTCGACGAACGCCGCTCCTGGTGCTGAAACTGTCAGACAGCTCACTGAAAACCCTAACCTGAGCCGAAGTATGGGAGAAAAGCGCCAACGGTATGCTCACATACTTGATCGGTACACCCCTGTGTTTAAGCGACTCTAAAAGTGTAGATCGATCCACCGAATCAAACGCGCTTTTATAGTACAGGAATATGGCAGATGTTGGCCGGCGGTATGCAAGACGCTGCTCTAAAATTTGACGAATGGTAAAAATATGATCTATACACCCCCGACCAGAACGAAATCTTGCCTGTACTTCTCTGATGTTTAAATCCCGACAGCTAGGAGTTCTCGGAATCTGACACATTTGTGTGGTTTATTGGTTGATTATGACTTTATAAACGGCCGTGATATTGTCACAAAGCCGTTGATGAGAACACCAGAGTAAAAACGTTTATTATCATCTAAGCTAGATAAAGGTCATGGGGCCGTTATGTTACTTGGGTCACCAACACCTTAAATCTAAGACCTTCCCAAAAATGACGCCGAAATACGCGTCATATCGCGGAATGTCCAGATGGTTAGTCATGGTTCAAACTTCATTAAAACTAAAACTTTGAGCTAACACTTTTAGGAGTATTTCGTATACAACTGTGACTTAGGTAACATCCATCCTGCTTGCATGAACTCCGTAGACGTTTAGTTAATGTTCAAGAATTTTCTGCTAAATCACACACATGATTATATCGACGAGGTGGTTGAAGTGAATCAAACTATTCTGCCTCCGCTGAGTGATATTTTTTGTCAAACTTTATTTTATTCAGTGAACGAGACAGTTTTTGACATCTGAGTCCAACTTACTGCCAACAAGTTGGAGTAGCAATTGGAAGCTCTCTAAGATCCGCTTTGGCAGATTTTCAATTTTAAAGAGTAACGAAGAATTTGTAGCGCATATAGAACGTTTGTCATATTAGAAAGGCAGCACTAACCAGCCGACCAAAGCCGATACCAGATAACAGAGTACTTTTATGAC
The DNA here is from genome assembly GCA_014338405.1 of Paragonimus skrjabini miyazakii. NCBI lineage: Eukaryota > Metazoa > Platyhelminthes > Trematoda > Plagiorchiida > Troglotrematidae > Paragonimus > Paragonimus skrjabini miyazakii. The sequence goes on along the minus strand of JTDE01001489.1, from coordinate 102,164 downwards.
CGCAAAAGATGCTTGGCCTGGATATTCGTTTATTGGACGAACGCGTACACTCATTTGCACGGCTGACGTGCATTCCCACACATTGGGTAGCAGTACGTTGTTATTCGCCCTGGTAGCACTTCTCCCATAGCGGGTACACATTCTTCCGATAGTCGCTTCTGGTCCACCGTCGTCCTGTCGTTGAGGCTTGCCTTTACGTTCCTGAAGTCGCTTGTGATTAATATACCACTCACAAACGAAACTGCCCGTTATATAACATTTCTCCCCCTTCTAACGTTCCTTGGTGACTCTGCACCTGTTTACGAATCCTCTTCGACCGACGCAGTTTTTTCCTTCCTGATTAATGATCATGTAATTCGCTGCGCCGGCATTTCGTGCCACTTTGTTAATTCACTGGCATGCACTCGTTTCATGCACTCGGACCTTTCCACCTAGGCAGAAGTTTTCTTGGTCATGAGCAACTGGCACACGTGTTTCGATTGTCTCAGTGTTTCACCCTTTCCCTTAGGTTGGACATTCCATTTTTGCCGAGTCGTTGTGTTGGGGATTGCCCTTTTTTGTGTACCTGCGATGCTTTTAGAGTTCTTTTGGCTCCTTCTATTTCGGCAACAAATTCTTTGGTGGAATCACTGCACATTGGCCATATACCAGTGTCCTGATCCACCAGAGGTCAAGGGGTTCTGCCGGACATTAATTGAAATGGAGATTTCTTCGTGCTCGCCTGCACAGACGGTCGGTGGGCTAGTAACACTTTCGGTAATACAGACTCCCAGTCACCTCCTTTGGCTGATAACCATCCTTTGACCGTTCGTTTGTTACGTCCACTTACCTCATCCGTTTGCGTGTGATATGGTGTCGTTTGGAGGCGCTTGATACCCAGTTGTTGCATGCGTGTTCGAAACTCCTCGCATTCAAAACATGGTCCCTGATCTGTCAAGATCACCTTTGGTACGCCGTGGTTCCCTACCATGTGCTTCATCACCATGTCTCCCACCGTAGATGCTTTTTGATACGAAACGCCAGTCGCTTCGATCCAACAGGTAAAGTGTTCTGTCATGACCAGAACGTACTGGTTACCGCGAGCGCCCAGTGGAAGTGGGCCCATAAGCCTCATCGACCACAGTCCACCGATCTCGGAGGCTGATGTTGACTGTAAGGGTTGTTACGCTTCCTCAATGTCGCCTCTTTTATCTTCGGCCAATATGCACTTTGTTGCAGCAGATCGTATGTCCTAGTGCATCTGGTGTGTGCCATTTCATGGCGGTTTACTAACAGTTTCTTCCTCACTTGTCTCGGGGTGACAACCACGCAAGAGCGCCCAACGCCACGCTGCCACATCAGTACGCACGCACTGCTTAAGTCAACTCTTTTTCATTGGGATACGATTATTTTCGGCTCTTCATCCTTACTATATGTTGGGATACTCACGCTCCTTGCCAGAAGGTCAATCACTTTCCGGAGTACCTTGTCCTGACGTTGTAGACGAAATAGTGTTTGTGGGCCCTGCTCCATTACTAGGCCGTTGACTCCAAAGGTCACTTTGGGGAATTTGTCGTCTATCTGTGGTGGAGAAAAAAGTCAGCGGCGCAATTACTCAAACCAGGCACGTGACTGCTCGTGAAATCTTATTCCTATAAAAACAATACCCATCCGGCCATTTCTCCTCTTGGGTCCCTCGCAGTCCCAATTCACTCTAGGGTTTCGTGATCCGTCTCCAAGTTCTACTGTTGACCCAACAAGTATGGACTCCACTTGCTTAGTGTCCAGGCGATTGCCAAACATTCCTTCTAAATGGCCGAATAATTTTGCGCGGTTGAAGTCAGGACTCTGCCGGCATATTCGATTACTCCTTCCCTTCGCTCGAGTACTGCCCCAGTCACAGTCACTGACATCTGCTGCTACGATGAGCGTTTCTTCTGTATTCGGAAGTTTTAGCGTCAGTTGTTGCTCGTTCACCGCTTGTTGCACTCGCGTGAACGCCATCTGGGCATCATCGGTCCATTCAAATTCCTTGTCTTTTCGATGGAGTTCTTACAATGGCGATTTAATAGAGTGGAACATTTTTACAAGCCGACTGCAATACCCTGCTCGACCCAAAACTTGTCTCAGCATGCGTTTATAAATCGGAGCCACGGCCTATCTAATCATCAATATTTTCTCCGGCAGAGGCCTGATTCCACCTTGACACACCTTGTGTCCCATTAACACCGATAACCGTCCGAGTTTTGATTTATGGGCATTAATCCAGAGTTCTAAGTTCTTAGTTTGATTTAAGATAGCATTTTTATGGGCAGCATTTTCCGATTCCATGTTACTGTATATAAAAATATCATCTCCATATACCGCCCCATTATCCAGTCGTTTTACAAGCTGAACCATCAGGCGTCAAAATGTGAACGGTGCCCCGGATAGGCAACCCCGCATGCGCTTGAATTGGCACCGTTTTTTGCCCACCGTGAATGTGATCAGTAAGTCTCATTGGTACCTGCCAATATCTGCAGCCGAATTTCAACAACGTGAACCACTTCGCTCCAATAGTTATCATTCCAACTTGAAGTCAATCTGTAGAACTAGGATAAGGGGCTGGCTGCCTTCTCTAGATACGCCCATAAATCAGCTGCGCTAACATAACTGCCTTAGGGCAATCCCACTGATTTGATCAATACGTGAACCTTGATAGTTTACTAGTAGTCCAACATAGGAAAAACGAATTCGCCAGTCAAGCAATTTTACAGAGATGGCAGTTTTGATCCCATTTCTATTGAAGTCTAATGATCACCCTATAAGTACCACGCAAGGTTACAGTATAACGGATATAACGTTTCAATATGTAATCACCGTGAGACGGATCTTTTACACAGAGATGATTTTAATAAGTGGTTACAGCTCATATAAACCAAAACGACAACAGTTAATGCAACGGAACTTCGTACACTCTCACGGACCGAGAAATAGCTACGTCTTCGCGCAAAGACAATCAACCTGTCGATGTCACTCCACAATGCCTCTAACTGATCGTAAGTAACGGCGTGGATAGTTAACGGAAAAATAAAGATGGTGCTTATTTCCAACGCATTTGAGCATTTGCAGAAATCGGTGCACAAGTCAAAGTGATCAGGTAATATTATCATCCTTGAAGCAGGTAAGTAACTAGTGTCCACAGTCGAAAAACATATATTGATGACTGATCAAGTTACTAACCCATTATCCTATTAAGTCATACTACTCTACTTATGGTTTGCTAGAGTGACCGCAACCGATCGACTCAAGCCAGCTACGAGTGATCACAAACAAATGTGCATTAACATGACCCTGTCCTAAACGACTTCTCCTGAACAAATGACTGTTTATCTGGCCTTCTGATTTTTGTTATCAAAACTAATTTTGTTACCATAAATGTGATATTGATTGCTTCATTCGGACTAAATGCAAATGCTGTTTTCTTTTTGTTACAAATAATACATCTTTTGACTCGCTACCAAGATGTACATTGTTATCCACTGTGTTTTGCAAACCTGAAGTACAATTATGTCACAGATTTCAAAAGCAAACATTCTTTGCAAAGTGAATTTGTGTGAAAACTTGCTTCACAGAATTTTACTTACAGCTGCATGGCGATGGAAGCGGAGTCCCGTTTTACTCGAAAAAATTACCACAGCTGGCATTCAGACCACGAGCTTCAGAAAGTGATGGCTGTCTGCAAATGAGTCACCGGTAGAAAAGTGCTATTAATACCATCAATAAATCCAGTTTGTTCCAGAGGTTGCTGATCGACTCCGTATTTAGAAAGATTGGTTTTGGTAGGTTTCCTCTACCATAACAAAAGCCATCATGACGCAGTAGCAGGTGATGCAGTTTTCGTCTCTCCTGCATATTCAGGCATAACTTTAGTCGTTTCATTTTTCTTAGAAAAGTCCTGTTCTAAGGTACGAACTTGGTAAACAGCAGGTCGTTATATCCAGCTTTACTTCATGTGCATAAGCTATTTATAAACTTTAGAATCAAAGGTAAGGTATTGAGAAAGTTTTGCTTTGTTTAAGTAACGTGCATAAACCTGAGTTAGAGACCCTTCGGTAAAGTAAGTTGGGCCACACAAAATTCCCGATGGAATATTCACCTCTCGAGAACAGTTGAAGCTGTACTATTAACAGAGATCTCCTACTGCTTATAAGGTGACAGTGTATATAGGTGAATAATGTGATGGAATAAGAATAGCAAACTGATTATATTACCACTGTATCCACTTAGATAGCAATTCGTTTAAGTTTTCTGTCAAAGCAAACAAAACTTATTCCGTTGCCAGATTCATGTCACTAGAACCAGTATACTCCTCTGCAGATACCAAACAAAACTGCAAGAAAGTGTTAGATCCGTAGTGCAATGTTAGATGCAGTTACTTAATGACAGTGTGTCAGGTGTGTTATCATCGGTCGTGGTTAGAATGCGTTATGCTGACAGTCCCTGATAACAGCGAAACTCGAGTACAGTGCTTTTTTCGAAACAGAGCTGATTAAAAGTCTACGTGGATGTTTGATAGTCAATTTATCCAAATCAAGCTATTAATTTAGATCTCATGGTTTGATACGAGATCGATGGTTAACAGGTTCATTTAATACATAAAAAGACGTTCAGTACATAACCCGTCTTAGCGGGAATCTGTACATTGGCTGAACATGAGCTTTAACAAATATCACCTTCGGTGCTATTGCCGAATTTACTCAGTCATTATTTAGGGTGCTCTACAGGACTCATGTTAAACGGATTATCAAAGTTGAATTCAACTAAATAGAATCAATTGTTATTCAAAGTATTTTACAGCAGAAACAGTATTTATTTTTAACAGCTGAAGGAGTTTACCTTCAATGTTGGTAATCAAATCATGTCATCACACAGCAACTAACTGACGGTCTTTCTGGTTGCATCTAAAAAATTACCATCCAAAGTTGAAACTTACAGAACCAGGCTAATAAGAGAAACAGGTGACTTTGGATTATCTTTGATCCAGAAAGCTGACAAAATTGGCCAAACTTTCAAAGTACTACGTACCGAGTTGACGACCCAAACCTAACCTATAGGATTATGCACATATTCCTCCATTAACTAGTAGATCCGGTGTTAGTTAAGAACGGGCTACAGCAAGTGAGTATTCAATACGTGAGTTTTCACGGATGGGATATATATGTAACTTATACTGCGCCCGGATTCATAAGCATTGTAAGAGCGCAGTAAATACGCCAACACGTCTGTCTCGCTCAAGAATATCAGCACTCAATTGGATCGACTTACACGCGAGAATGCATCATAGCAGCAAGATTTTTGGCCCCATCATAATGCACTAAAACCGATCACCATACACATACATTCGCTTTCTTGCACACACGCCTTTGCTATTTCTTATTTCCGTGTGTGAGTGAATATTGTTTTTGTACAGGTTTGCTGGCTCTATCGTTATGCTCCCTGACCTCGTTGGCAATTTGCTCAAAACTGTTATAATCTGCAGTTAATGTATCCTTCCTTACGCGATTAACAACGACAATTTTTCGTTTTCATTTAATCACGAAGTAAACGCGAATGCCTTCAATCAATTTGTCTCAAAGAAAATTGAGTGTCATCATACGTATCATTTATTGGACTGTGAAACGATCCAATTTGTACCACGATAAAAAATATGTAATAATCATGCACATCAGAATAACTTCCATTTACTTATATGTATTTACATCAGCGTCTAAAGAAGTCCGGACCGGATTCCTGTCGACCTGTTGAGGCTAGTTGTGTGGAGAGTTTGAATTGGTGATCGTTTGTAAAGAATTGGAAACGTTATGTTACTGTTGTACACTCGAAAATGTACGTTAAATTTCTCTCAAGCGAAACTATTTTCCAGTGCAAGACGCTCAGTAAATACATGTAAAGACGCAGAAAATTCTTCGACATTTTCCGGTTAATTCGATTACCCCGGTAACATTATTTTTTGTCACCGGTTGTATTCTAGCACATAACTCTTAACATAATACAATATAGTACACCTCGTTGTTTAGGCCCAGACTTGAAGTCATTCAATTGCAATTGTCAAATGGACCTGGTGAACATCGCCTCATTTAGTTTGTAGTAAACAGTAGAAAGGCATGTTTACTAATTGGACCCGGATGCCAAGCTGATCTGTGTTGAAACTTTCAGGACCTACACCCAGAACACGTGCATCAGCCGCAATGACGGAAAACCCGTGTATCTGTTATGACGCTGAATTATAAATAACACCAGACAAATTATTTTTATGTAAATCCGTTTTACCCGCACTAAAAACCAACGGTTAATGCGTTCGAGCGTAGCAAAAGCAGACTTCTGTCCCTTTGCTTATATAACTTTGACCGAACATTCCTATGGATGAACAGGGATTACCGTAACGTGTTTGTAACGTTGTGTCATTCACAAATTATTAAAAACACTAAACACAAAGCTCAAACACTTTGGCTTCATTCTTGCCAAGCTTGGTGCGAGTATTTAACATATAGAATGCTTTCGAGTAGTAGTCATTGGTACGCCAAGTTCTGTGATCAGGAGAATGTTGCCCAACGTTCTAATCGAGAGCACCGCCGCAAGCTAAACTGTGAGACCAAGACCTACTAGATTTAACTTGGTAAATGCCGGGTAACTCCTCAGGCAAATTGAGTAAGCAGAGTCCTATTGAAAAGCGACCATAGATGGTAATATTGTGGTGGATTATCAAATCGGAGATGAGAGTATTCCAATGCTTGGTGGAATATCTGAATGCGGGGAGAGTCGCGTAATAAAGCCCATAGCTATCGGGTCGGGACAGAACGGACGACCGGACGAGTCATCGCTCGACTGAATCGGACCAACGGGCGAGGCATCGCAGACAAAATAGGATCAACTACCAGATCGGATGTGCGATTGTTCCAACACTCAGAAGAATATCTCGACACGATCTCGGAGTACGTTCATAGCCCACAATCGATAGGTGGCGGATAACAGGAGCGACCGGACGAGGCATGGCACAACAAAATCAGACCAACGGAAGAAGAATGGCAGGCGGAAAACCCCCCGATAGAAGACGCCGATCACACATATAAACCTGGCAGAAGTACACATGACGTGCGAGCGGAATCCGGGGAGGGGATTTGTGGACTGGAATTCTGACTCGTAAACGCAAGCGTGCGTGTAACATGCTAACCAGCGAGTCGGAGAATAAAAACAGTCAAACGATTACAAGCAGTTATATGATTCGCGGCATTCTTCACATTCTTTGTTTGTTTATCCTTCTTGTGTTTAACCGCTTGCGCTATATGAATGGTTTCTCAAATCTAAAAATACACTTGACAACCATAGACTTAACGACAGTAGTACAATACTAATAGTCATGCTAATGATTGGTTCGGAATTTTGTTAGTAACGATAAAACCGGAGGTGACACCTGCTTACAACTTTTGCTTTTATGTAAAACTTTTCAACCACTTCCTTTTGAAAAGATATACAAGACACATGCTTAGATTCTGTCAAATTCGTGCAACCGTTAGTCAGTTTCTTCACAGCTTTCATTTCGACTTCAACCTTTGCTCACATGAAGCAATCTTTCTGGTCCCTGCTAGATTAGCCACAAATGAATCTAATGAATAGTCGGGGATTTGGTTTATTTCAAGTTGGAGTTCACCCACAACTGATCGCGGCTTTCGCATTCCCATAGACTGAAGTTGTTTGAAAATCACAAACAAACTGGGTCTGCTCTATCCTCAACACGTTCAGTCGTGCCAACCTCAGATTCTTCCACACAGGACAGCCGAACACTAGAACTTAGTAACGAAGTCCTCTTGACGTGTCAAACCAACCAAAAGCCCGGTTGTTTTGTAGCCCGTTGAAACTGAACGTATACTGACGTCTGGTTAAACAAGTCTAAATAACGAGAGTGGATTTTTTCTTGAAAATGATGTTGTGGGCTCAGCAATATAGAGACACTCACTTTGTGCAGAGACAGTAAAACGACGTTACTGTGCTGAATAACTGTGGAAGAAGGCTGCGTTGGTAAATTGTGGAGAAATTTATCAGAAGGAAAGGCAATTGCGTATTAAACGGTTGCAAAGATTATCACACAAAATGTCTTGAATAGTTTAAGGCTTCTTCCCTAATCATCTCCTGGTGATTAACTGAAAGAGGACCGTAAGTCAAGAATGCAGGTCAATATCGTTCACTCCTGTTCCGATTGAATCCATTTACTATCAACTTCCAGTGTCTTACTCAAAAATAACGTGATTGTACAAAGATGAGGGATTGGAGTTTGGGTAAGCTGAAACATATTTAACCAGCCAATAGCGTGACAGGTATCTCTCGATTGTTTGCAAACATGGTAACACTTCCAAATGTATTAGTAGTGATTAGTACCACGATATCCATGGGTTCTGATTGATAACGGTTTTATAATGAACAATGCCATATGAGTGACATCCGCTAATTATATGGTTTACCAACAAAAATCGCCAGACTAATTAGAAGAGTTGGTATCATTGGAATTTAGCAAATTAGAGAAGTTTTCTGCTCGGTTATGTTGGAAACCACGAAGTGATCATAGGAAAAAAGGTACACTGTTAGATTTGTTATAAGAAGTAGTAATGGGATACAATATTATAATATATTCAACTAGCTGAACTTACAGTAGGTGCGGATAAACTAAGTACTCCAACACCTAATCTGTTCGGATAACCATGCTGACAGATTACTCAAACCAGCATCAAGAACGTACATGCCAATTATGTACGTGAATTCATCTTCTTTAAGCTGTCACGACAGACTCTGTTGAAGTGACCCAAATTTTACTTAGGCAAGTATCGGACGCATACTGCTCGCAGTTCTGGATACTAACCTTTAGTTGGAGCGGCAGTTAAAAAGTTCGGCAGAAATAATTTGGGAAGACCCATGAAAATGCTGCAACGTAGGTGGGCGTCTCAGCGCCTCTCATTCATCATATGTTAAAAAAAATTGACTCGATTAAAGCAACTTATCTGGTTATGAAATTGCATGAAGCCATGAAGCAGGTTTCCTGGCTCTACGTTATATCCTAGCGTTCGGATGAATACCACTAACAAGCTGAAGCTGACAGTTTCGTGTAACTACCCTAACATACAAACCTGTGAGGGAATTGTGCTAAAATGTACCACACAAACGAGTTACCAACCGATTGACATCTGAACCATTTAAGCGCGGTTTGCCAACTGGATGAGCTTTTTTGAGACGATTATCCCTGGATCCCGAACATAAATGTTGCGGCTGGGCTGTTCTTCTGACAATTGTTTTCATAATTCGACATGTGACAGTTGAATATTACATTATACAATCAAGGAAAGCAAACAGAACCCACTGTTTCGCGTTCTGTCAACTCAATCCCTAAATAAATCATTCAAGCTTTAATGGTTTGAACAGGTTTGCAGTATTTGTCATGCTTTCGTTCCTTTATCTCACGTAAACTACGGACAAGAAGGCCGAGTTGCAGTTTGAGGAATATATAAACCAGCAATCTTCATTACCACTTTCATACTTTGTAAACACTTATTGCGCTATAATATTGTTGGAAATACATTTCGCCAACATCAGACGTCCTTGGACGTAATAAACACGAACACAGAAAATCAGTACTGTTACAATAAAACAGCTAAAGAACTGGAATGTTTAGCATTGTCAAAATACATACACAGTGTACAAAAAACAATGTAACAATACAGCTGCCGCGTTGCAACGTGTGTAGTGCGGCAAAGCTTGTCCTGCTGTCAGAAACCACTAGGTTACCTTTACTCCTGATCCAAAACCAAACCTCCATGTTTCTACCAGCCACTGTATCTATCAGTGTTCCTGCATTTGCGGAAACATACCTTGAAAGAACAGAAAGAACGCCTGAAACCAGGGCCAAAGAGCACCTCTCAGTCGCACTGATTCACTCGCCAATGAGTTACACTCATCGAAGACGAAACGCTGTTTCATCCATTGCAAAGCGCTTGTCGATCACAGGCCACAATGTCAGTATCGCATCTCTGTTCACGGTCTTGATGACCGCTTAAGAGCACTGTTGATCAGCCGTCGACAGCCGCTCCTATGTGCACAAAAACAACTAACTGTCAACCTTCGTTTACCCTGAGTTTAGCCAAGAATATCAATCACGATCCAGCCCGATTTGTATTTTCAACCATTTCATTTTGACTTTTTGGTCTTCGCTTTCATGCTTGTCACACATTTACGACCGAAACTGTCTCTGTTGTACAAACAGTTAACAGCGACTAGGAGATAACTGGTCTTCCAAATTAAGGCATCATTCCACAACTCCGGGTGCATATGTACGTTGAGGAAACATGCTGACTAAAGTCTATATACGCTGAGTGTGGATGATCTGATGCTATTCTGCAGGAAAGCTGATCTTTAACTATAAAGCGTTTACGAGACAGTGATAAAAGAGGTCGGGCTGGAATAAGAAACAATTTTAGATCCACTCTTGAAAGAATACTGTTTAAGCCGAAGACAATTATTGCATAGTCAGACAGTTTAACAGAACAGGTAACAGGACAAAAGCAAATACATGTTTAGTTTTATTAATTGAGCAACCTAGACCAAAACTTGTTGTCATGATGAAATGTTTCTAAAATGTTCTACCATCTGGATTAAAAATTAACCAACAGATATATTGAGTTAACATTTTCATTTGCTAAATTCAATTTGAATATTTGGCTCAATACTTTTGAAACTCTTTGGTAACCACCTGCAGAAGTTGAGTGTTACATGGTTTTGTACAACCGAAATTCACACAACTGATTGAAACAAATGTGAAGTTTCGCTTATACGGATATATCTTGAATACAAAACGACCATGATATAGGTGAAATATGACACATTAAAATATAGATGTTTCTGAGAACAAAATGTGGTAATCAACAAGGCCTGAAATGAAATGTTGCTGAAAAACTAAAATTACCCATAAAAACTCATATATATGCATTAATCAAGTTGTCATATATAAGAAGATTACTGAGGCATTGGAATTCATTTTTCTGAAAACATTGCCTAGCCCCAAAACATAAACCCTGAAATCTCTTATATTTTTATCTTGCAAAAAGCATATTGAATTTACTAAGCCAGTGAGTCAGGACTGTAACCATCAGCAGTTATAAACTGCATTTTATTTTCAGACGTTAATCTTGTCAAGCCTTCCAGGAGTTGACCGAATGGTGACGAACTTCCAAGTGCCTGTGATATTTTTTACAAATATTTAACTTCTGAACGTTCTTCGGAACATTTCTGAAAATCATGCCTACAAAATACCACAGTGATTTTACCCTTATGTAACAAGTTGCTATAATCTGATGATTTGACAATCGTAAGTATATATATATATATATCTTAGGCCCGTTGATCTTACACATATAGTCATCTACAACAAAAGCTTAGTTAAATTGATTTTTGTTGGAACGTTGACTTTTATGTGTGGATGTATACGGACTATTCTACTCGGTGTAGTTGCAAAGTACGCATATATAACAGATTTTTGAAACTGTTCATCCAAAGTAAGTCGACATCCTCATAATCTGAGAGAATACGGTGCGACTTGTTCAATAATGTAAAATTTAAGAATAACTACTAAAAGATAACTCAGGCTGAGCTTATGCACATGTGTAGCGTCTAACAAAAGAGGACTTTCGTATAAAAACAATTCGTTTATTTTGAAGACACGGCTATTTTCAAGCAATTATGATTGCGTAACCCGACCAACATTGTTTTGTGTAACTTTTAAACCGTATAATGGCCCTCAAAACACTGGATATTGTTGATAGCATCTCAACAACTTGGACCTATATCATCTTACTCTATGTGCCCTGGAGATCAGTATTCAGAGAAAGGTTTCATCGATGTTATCCCTACTCAGGCTTTCGTAGGCCTCCGCAATGCAAACAAAACAACACTGGACTGAACAGACGATATTGCATCCATCTTTTTCTTCACTACAGTCCATACTGTTCGAAATGCAAATGGTTCTTCAAACTCTATCTCACGAACTAGAGCACAACGATAGTTCCGCACTCACCGCAAACAAGAAGTAACAGGTCGCTGATTGCCAAACTAAAGAGGTAGCAATTTGTCCTCGTGTGCATAAAGCGTTGCTTCACTATCACAATACATGTAGCCAAATTTCCAAAAACTCCTGAACACAGAATAAGAGAATATATAATTCCCACGAAAACATGTTGCGTAACACTTTTCACTTGCTTTCCCAAACTCTGTTCAATGAATAATTCCTTATGCTGCTGGAAAATTAGTTTACAGTAGGCGGTGGAATTCACAGAGCGAAACAGGTCAGATATAACACTTGAAGCGTTCATGGGTCATTCATTGGATATAATGGAATTACAAACAATGCAGAATACGTCCTGTCACTCGATATATATTACTGAAACTGTTAACCTTGATTCTGATTGGCTCCTACGTTTGCCAATGGGCGTGATCCAACTAAAAATAGAATGAAGTCATTGAATTTGCAGCAGACATTATTCCGGTAACCCGATTTGTAATTTAAAGTGTGTTTTACTTCAGTGTTAAAATCGATGAAATTTACGCGAAGAAAATGTTTGTTAATTAACACCATTCTTTATTATTTAGCGGTCGCGGGTAACAGTTTTTCAGGAAAAAGTGTAAACAATATGGTCAATTCACTTTTCGTTCGAAATAATTAAACGAACTTTCAATAGAACAAAGTAAATCATATCATCAGTGATTAAACTTGTAACAAACACGTTTTACCTCAAAAGTGAAAACAGACAACAAAAAAGATCTTCAGTTATAGCGGTGTGCTTTATTAGGTTGTGAGCTGGTAAATCAGGATAGCTTAATTGTCAGACATCGCAAAGCAGCACGCTTAAAGCCCGACTATTAATGGCCATGAACGGTTTTCTAATACACGTCCAAGGAGACTGAACTTGACTAACATACATTAATGAGCGAAATAGGGTGATGTTATTTATTCGTTGGTTGGTTCTGTATTAACATGAAAACGGTAAGGCATTAAATTGCGACTTTCACATGTTCGTTGACCATAAATCCATTCACATGAAGAGGAATAAGCACGTTTGTTAACATTGCTTGCTTTTACCTTCTAACTGTTTACGCCTGATATCTTTCATTCAACTGGTATATTGTAAGGTGATCTATTGGTAAATCTTCTACTGGGGTTTACATTATATCTCGACGAAAATAGTATCATTCACAGAGCTACTTGATAAAAAAACCGGTCGTCTATCGGTTTGCTATGTTCCTATCGAGCTATTCAGGCGGAACAGCAGCAGATGACATAGGCTGGTGTGAAAACCTAATGAATCAAATTGTAGTATACAACAAGAACAATCGTGAGGGTCAACGCCGATAAGTGGGTGTAAACGAGTTAGGAAGCAATGTGCTTGTTTTTACCTTGTCCGAGGAGACTAAAAAATGTTAACTGATCTTGAACATTTATATCAAAGGTGGGGATGGGTATGAATGGTTGTACGGCCTTTGTGCTGGAAAACTCCCTGCTTGTTTGCCATGGGCATACGTGTTTTTCAACTAAATATCGGATTCACTTGATTAGGTGGACGACTGAAACTCAGTTGATTGATCTCACTGGTCAATCTTGGTGCCCCAATATACCTCGTTGTAGGACACGTAAAAGTGATAGTTCTTTGACCATGGCTCATTTTTTGTAAAAGGTCAGAATGGACCACTAAATGCCAGGAACGGCGTAAAACCCATATGAACTGATTTTGTGAAGCTGCTTATGGTCAGAAGAACTCATATTAATGTTCTTCATTCGTACTTAACTTCACTGGCTGCTTGTCATTGTTTCATTGACTGGAACATGGTAAATGACTCTCAATGACTTCAGTATATATATTAACTTAGTAATGACGACAAGAGGTGAGAGGTTTGCATCAATGATTCGTTTCATGACCACAATGTTGACCCAAGCTACAGACCACTTTTCAGTTAGTTTGGGCAGACTCTTAGTGATATGACAATCAAATTCCTCGGCACAAAATCAGCAAGCATTATGTAGTTTAGGGTTAATTTCTTCAAAGTTACATATTTAATGGTGAACTGTACAACCACAAACAGCTGCAGTGTTGCGCTTGAGAGGGATTGTGTCAAGGCTGATGTGTTACAACTGGGACCCGGAACGAGCTCATGTGCATTTTTATTTGGCAAAATGTAACTGACGTTTGCTTTTATTCTCGCAGTCTTACGGCACATGATATGTCAATAAAAATGATGTGATAGAAAGGTTTCGAATACCGTCTCCTAGCCTGATCTTTATGTATATATTTGATGGTCCTCCTCAAATTTATTCTGCATACATAGCATACGAATTCATATCTCCCTGTAGACCCGGTCGCATTACAGAGATTGGTCGATATGTGTCTCTGTTTAAGGATGATTCTGTGAGGTCATTTTATACTTCACTCGATCAATAACTATACAGAGACTATCTCGAGCTGAAGGTCACTTAGACACTCATTTCCTCCGAAATACAACCATCAGTATACCCACGTGATCATGAGCATTATCGGTCTGAAACTGCATTTGCTGACCGCATCAAGTAGACGGCAATATAAATGTACAATACTGATGCTGCATATCAACGTCTTCATCATGTTCATTCCTCATCTCATGCAGGGTAAAATATCTTCTCCGCTGATATGAATCATCCAACTTTTTTCTCTGCTGTCCACACTCACAGAAATGCATTGTTCTTCAGACGTGTGAGATTGGTCGTGATCGTTTATCTTTAACATACCATTCAAACGCGAACAATACATGTGTACACGTACTACGGTTCATCGAGTTAGACCACTTTTGAAGAAGCCGGTAACAAATTATCGTTGATTGCGCTTGTCATTTAACTCTGGTGCCCGATTTGTTCGCTTGATGCATATTATAATTCTAGTACTCTTCGTAATCATTGATTCAGAGGGATTTAGTTTGTACAAATTGAAGATAGCTGCAAATGAGATGTTTCTAAGTAACTTTCCAATTTATCAGTCTTTTGCCGCTATAACTATTCTAGTTCTGTCGGCTTATTAATGAAGATACATGTCAAGTTGATGAGGACTCAGTAGCTACAAAATCTAGACAACCCCAACGCCCAGTACCATGTGTTGTCCTAGTCCATCTAAAGGTAGAAATAAAATATATAGTCTTCTGTTTAAAAATAAAAAGATGTACATTACAAAAGTGTATAGTTCTAAAGACCACCTTGTTTGAAACGCCGTCACTATAAAAAAAAATGATCACGATTTCATCAACCATAAATTTGCCATTTATACTAAAGTAAAGGAAAGCTTTATATCGAGCTGATCGATCGGAATATTTATCAAATTATTCATTTGGACAACATTTTAGGAGATGCACTGGAAGCTGTTCATAGTTTGTTTTACCTCATTAGTTGCAAACGCAAAACTAGCTTTCAACTAAACGAATTAGTGGACAAAATGCCCACATGAAAAGCTATCAAAACTGGCCAATGAACTCCACATTAAATGGATGTTCAACACAAAAGAATTTATGCGTCTATGTTTGGCTGAAATTGTCTTGACAAAGTTTCCACAATGCTGGAAATGAAAACGGGTTTCGTGTTGAATACTAACAAAACAAATTAATCGGGTTACTGTCAGCCAGACAGACTGGGCCAGACACAACGTTTGTCCATTCGAATGCGACAGTCATTTGATTATGCACTCCAGCAGATATTGTCATACTTTACTGTAGACTCGGTCTCCTCAGATTTGATTTAGACACACTTTAAGCATGTGAGAGAGTGGATAACAGAAAGCCTCGTTTTTTCACCTATCGCGTTTGAATGATACATTTTTACAACTGACAACAGCGTATATTTTTCAAGGGTCAGGATAAGCGGCTCACTGTGAGATAAATTCTATGAGGTAGGATGGCGGCCAAGTGAAATGCACGTATGCAAGCAAACTGCTATGAGTGAACAAAGTTTTGAGTCTGCGACTCACCGAAGTTGATTGAACAATGGTTTCCATGTCCATGCTTTCAGCCTATTTTAAGAAGGGTTGGCTCTACAGTTTACCATGTTAGCATATACTAGCCATGCAGTATACGCTCACTTTCGATTTCGCGAACGTACTTAACCTACATGAACGATTAGACTAAGTTTCTACAATTGACTGTGGTTCCAATATCGACCAGACTTCTGCCGAAAGAACGACAGCAAATCTAAGTGGGATAGGTAAAACCAGGTGATGAACTAACAGAGTGCTCTTCTGCAGCATTCGCTTAATTGCGTTTGTTATCGCACTGTACGAAGCGTTAGAAGTGGATTGAGTCAAACTAAGTCAGCCTTTATGGAACGAAGTTCTGGATGTAGAACAACGCCCGCTGGAACTGCTGCAATTGTTAACACCAGCAGGATTCATGCCATCAACATTTGTAAAAGCGAATAAGCTAGGTGAGATGAGGAAAAATCTTTTGATCTTGCAAACGTGAGTGTTAAGCTAGAGGAACCTTCAAGGATTTCTAGTAAAGTTACTTTCAGTTTCATTAAAGAGTAACACATTTCGTGTTATACTGAAAGGCAAGGTAATGAAAACCATACAACCATGTAAAAAAAGCACTTTTTTTTCAAAAATATCGATGTCACGGCACGTTTTAAAAAGTATTCAACTGGGAACCGGCTTCCCTCACCTCATCAGAGGTGTCCAACGGACCTAAACCTAAAAATCAAACGGATTAACCAAACGCGAGACTCATCTTTAGAGATGTTCCTTGCGCATGAAACAACAGAAAAGAACTTGCAGCTGCTAGTGTAAAGTAACGTTTTGTAAATGTCCAATTAAGGCTAGTAGAAAATGTAAATCAATTTGACGTGGCCTCAAATTTGATCAGAACAAAATTTGCTTCATACAAGAAGACTGCACTGATCATAGAGACTTGTGAAGAGTAATTCAATAGAAAAGCAATCAGATAATTTTGTACGGGTTACCATTTAGACGTTCCGGTTCCTAGGAGGTTCAATGTTAAGAGAGTTTGCCATAATGTGATTGTTGACTTTGGTAGTTCCACTGTTTCGGACGAAAGTTTCGAGTCAACAAAGAGTGACAGTGGTTCGTACGATGCAACTGACTATGGAAATAATATCACATTTTTTCCCGATCATTCAGTTGCTTAGATACGACTCAGAGAGTGTGAATTTTACTAATAAGATAACTTTGAAACAACAAATTGGAAAACGAAATGGTCCCAAGCTCTCTAAGTGCTGTTGAACAAGGTGCAGATGAAACTCATAAAAATTTCAACGGTAAAAAAATATATCATTTTCCGTATCCTAGATGGTTAATGCTTCCTCAGATAGAACCCTTCTAAAGTATTTACAGTTTCTGTTAATCGTGTGTGACCGATTGCATCATCAACTTTCGCAAACAGACAGGTGGTATGTGATGCACCTTACAGAATTCTCATAGCCCAAGGTTGCAACTGCACAATAAGGCCCAATCGAAGTGACACGATTGACCAAATTACCCATGGACATCAAGTGTTTCTGCAATGAACATAATGAACGCATATTCCGCTGTCCCATTACCCATTCGACTACCTTCATCATTTATATTATTGAACTATTATATGCTCCTGCTTTTTTTGTAACATGTTTCGTTCATTTCTGTCAATATGTGCACCACAGTTGCAGCTGGTGAAATGATGTGATAACAAGGGAGAAGAAGTACTCCTTGAAGAGGCAGTTTCAAAATCGGCTGAGGTTCTTCAAAATGCGCATTTAGCTAAAAACATATTAACTGATGAACGCAAACCAAAAAGTTCAGTCGAACTTCCTGGTATTACTAATAAATAATGCACAATAATAGACTCAGGCAATAAAGCAAGTTGAACACTTCACCAGGTTTTTATGCTTTTGTTACGGGCGTCATCCCGGATTTCATTCGATTTTGTAAAAAAAGTAAACGCCGATCCTCCTTGAGTATGGCTCACATATTCACACGCACTTTTCAACCCCTCGATAAGTAGAGATATATTCTAGTTTCGCTTTATTAAGGCCAGTAAGTAGTTTGTAACCGTTCTGCGGTCGGAATTCGATTCCGGCCAAATTTTCAAGAGATAAACACTACCCCATTAAGTTCACGTTAGGCACGACCAAATGATGGCACTCGAGACCTTAGTCAATTTCATAAATGGATTGTGGATATAAAAAACGCTGCGAGCAAGTTGTAACACTCAGCGTTTCGACCATCTTGGATGGTCATCCTCAGGAGTGAATTGACTGAAATCACATTAACAAGGGAAAAGAGACCGGTTTGTGTTTCTCTGAATCGACTAGCCGTTTTCTATAAAATGGAGGTAAGACTGGTGTAGATAGGATGCGTCTGTGCCACCACACCATATTGCAGACAGGGGCTTGTTATCATTGTGATTAAAGTGTGTTGTCTGTAAGTAGGACAGCATCGCCCCGCCTGGGAGGGCGACGCCTGCAAATCACTCGAGCTTCGTCAAAACATAAGTTGTGATTCTCTGATATCGCCTGTTGTGCAATGGCTGAATCCTGCTCTAGCTTCCGACGTTGATATTTATCCTTGGGAGGAAACCGCGTATGCCTCTTGTGTTCGGCAACACGTACATTCAATTGTTTGCCTGTCTCTTCTATGTAACCGGCCGTGTAATCAACGCATTTGATCTGGTAAACCCAGTCTATCTAATCATCTTCTGTTAATGACTTCGGTTACAACATTCTTGAGGAAGGTCACCAGAGGTAGGTTAACCGTTGAGTATTACAACTTGTACGTAACATTGTGTCATTCTCAATCCATTTATAAATAACACCCTTTCATTAATAACATGTTGCACACAACGTCCAACTGTCTGACTTCATTCATATAGGTTTTGTTGCGGATATCCTATTTGTGAGTAGTATACAAGTGGCCCTATCTGCTTGATATAATAACTGTCCCGTTAACTCCAAGTGATGGCCCCGCGTTTAGAACTTCCAATTAAGCGAGAACCACGGAACCCAGTAAACACCGCTCTCAAACAGTTTTCTATTAACTTAATATACTCTAGTTTTTGGAAATCTACCTCTGGTAATTCTGTTATGCTTAATATGGAGTCGCTGAAGGAGTTGTCCCTAATTCAGATATGTTCTTTGAAGTTACATATCACTAGTCCCAACTAACCAGTTCATAGCTTCTCTTCAAAAACTGCTAGCTGGAACGCAAATTCTGCAAACACGTGCGAGAGATGTCCAAGTTTTTCCTCTACTTGCCAACAACGAGTGAGTAATCTTGGAACGTAGATGTTATAATGGCATTATGATGGTCAGGTTTAAATAACCAGAAGTATTGTATTGTGTAACCAGATTACAAACGTACCGTAGAAACGTTGGGCAACGGCTATCTAGAACAAGTGTATAGTGAAGCAATAGTATGCATAATGTCAGCATGCAAGTGTAAACCAGCTGCGAATCAGTCGTCTGACCACGAAAAGCAAAGATTCTAGTCCAAACTCACGGTACGGCAGCAGTGGTGTACGGTGAACTGTCTATTGCACAGACGCGCTTATGCGTTGTCTGTCGTGGCACACTTCACAGAATATACCACCAATGCTAACTATTCCCCCCACCTGAAACTAGCTCAGTGTGCAGCCGATTCACCACCCACACCGACAAGCGTTGAACACATGTAATGGAATCGTAAATAGATTCCTGAGTATGTAGTAATGAACTGCCAATACAATTATGATTAAACTCAATTGTTTTCAACTGCCTCAATACAGAGGTCAACTTGCATATTTGGTTCTGAAGGTTATGCGAGGAGACTTTATCAACCGGGTGAACAAAAGAATGTGGTTTACTGTTGTCATGGATTTTGAGGTTTTAAATTATTTCTAATGACTAGTAGGGGGTCTTGGTTCTCACGTATATTGAAAATCACCCGCAACTGATTGCAGTCGTCGCATGCCCATTGACTTTCCAGTAAACGCCCTTCAAAAAGGAGCACTAGACTCAGATTTCGCTTTCATTATAGCTTGTCACTAAAGCATATCCTTACCACGGCCGGGAGTTAAACTCCGACCAGGCTTTCATGAGGTAACCGTGTTGACCGCTGAGCCATTGACCTCAAATTAGGAGTTCTCGCCCCGGGCGTGGCAAGGATATGCTCTACTGATGAGCTCTAATGAGAGCAAAACTCTAGTTAAGTGCCCTTTCTTGAAAGAGGCCGACTGGAATGTCAGTGGGAATGCGACAACTGCGATCGATCGTGAGTTATGTTTAATCTGTGTAAAAACCAAAATCCCCTACAACTCGTCAGTGATCAAAACACCGCTCAACAAGTTAATGATTTCCTTGAGTTCAAGTTGGAGATTAGCCCTAGCCGAGGGGCCATCGATTGGAGTTAACAGTATAGTTACTGTGTTCCATCTCAAGGCAATCGGGCAACCTGATGACTACTCACAAGGGAAAGTGGTTGAGTGTTCATAACTCATTTCCTTAAGACTGGTTCGTGTTCCTATACTGGGTATTTGCATGCTCATTTGTGACTAATGAGTGTATCAAAAGTTAGCGATTGCGTGCAGCAGAAAGGTATGCCTTCGATTCGTTTACTTTAACCTAATAACACATTCCTGGTCTCACTTCGATCAGCATTTGCAAACATAAGCCATACAACTGTTAAGTACTACAGTTCCTTCAGTTAACAGTCTACTGAACACAGTTTCTCGCTTTGATCTCATCAGTGCGTTGATGGTAATTTTCGGAATTTCCAAGTACATTTTCCAGTACGTTTGAAATTCAGTTTAGTGTTTCACAGCTTAAGCATGTGCATATAAAGTACTCATAGCTGGCTTTTGCTAGTTCATCCACAAAGTGACCTTATGGATCAATTATGAACGGAAACCTTGAAATGAGGTAATCTTTCGTTTGAACTACGGAACGTTATTCGCTGAAAAGTTTCACGTTGCTGCCGAAGGTAAACTGATGGATGAATAACCATAACAGATGTATGCTTTAGCATATAGAAATCTCTACATATATATGCATATGTATATATATACTTGTTGGCAAAAATCAGCCTAAAACTACAATGCTTTGCTGTTGAGCATGTCTGCTGATCAAGCGATTCGACCGCACACTGTTCGAGGTTTGTTCTGCCTGTTTCCATCACCTGTCATTGCGAGTGACTTCACGATTTACGGGAATGTGTGAGTAAACAGTTCGCTTTTGGCTAAGCATTTAACAGTATGTGTGGTGAACGTGGAGCTAAGAGATATTCGTTGAAGCCAGTACGTGAATTGTCCCTCAAAAATCACTTTGTGGAGTAGACGAGTTTGACATTAGCTTCTCGTCGGAAAATCGTGTTTTGCAGATTATCGTGTCGACAAGCAGCGTTCTATCGGCACCAGATATGGATATTTTGGTTAATGATCGTCATTTGAACATTAGCTTAAAACACCAAAATGATGAAAACATTTTTGAGGAGACAACTGACAAATAAGGATATCTTCGTCGGAGCGGAAATCAACGTCGTTCCAAAATAATTTCTGTGGTGGTCCATACGCCATCAACCATACGCTTCAAAAATGAAAAGCTGCACCACTATATCACTTTGTTAACGTCTGAACAAGTCGCCAGTAGAAAGTCAGTAAAAGCAACCGGGAAAAACCTGTAAGATTATCATTATGATATCCGGTAATTACGAACGGCCATACGTCTACGCCACAGTACTGTTTGTTCATCTACCGTTTATGAACAACCGAATAGGCATTTCTTCAAAAAAGGCAATTTCCGACTTCTTTAAATATGAAACATTAAGTTTTCAGGAATAGGGCACAAAAAATGGGTGCGGCAATTTTGAAAGACGGATTTTCAGCTGACCGTGACGTAAAGTTTTAGCGGATACGAACACAATGGTGAGGTTGTTTCACATCTTGACTTGTGAGAAGCCGCAAATCATTACAGCGACACGGAAGTGGTGGACTTTTCAAATTATTACAAATCTCCAAAATAGTCATCTGAAAACACAGTGTAGCGAACAAGTTCGTTTTTAGTTACTCATCGTGGGGCCAAATATGGAACATCTAATTGAAATGTTGTTGTTAGGAGGAGATGAATAGACAAAAAACCACTTCGAATGAGTTTAGGCACTTTATCGATTCATATGAAAACAAGGTTTTATACAATTACGTCAGACTTTTGATGCGAATGAAACCGTAGAAGTCTATTCACTCATGATTTGAATAGTAGGCCAGGACAACCACAATGCCTGAACGAAGCGCTTCCGTTACGTATTTCGCCTCACGATGGATAACCGAGAATGAGCTTGTTCGATACACCGTTCTCTCTGAAATGGTGAACAACATAGCCGAAGTGTTTGAGCTAGAAGCATACACCAAAAGACATAACTGCCCACTCAGCTTTCCTTGTTTTGTTACCAGATAATAAGCTAGGGTGTTTAAAACACAAAAGCTGTGGTTTCAGCTTGAACTGAAAATCTAAAAGTATCCAGAACTAATTGGTTAACAGACCTATTTGACATGCAAAACTATTGTCGCGGTACCACGAAGTAAAACTCTCCATCCTGAAAAGCTTACAGTAATCCTATATCGGATGACACAGGTCTTGCGACTTTGCATCGCGCCGGAGTCAAGATAATCTATTTGGCGTAGCTTTATTCAATACATCATACTTAACCAAGTGGCTTCCTTAGCTGGATGGAAAAATGTTGTTGATCCGTACAGCCACAAACACGGAGATGGAATCGAACAAACGATCATAATAACTCATGCAGCCGAATTGAAGAAACGTTTGTATCATATTTTTAACTTAAAATTGACGTATATTGGAATATTAGACAGGAAGCACACATTTGCTAGGGAATTAAGAAAACTTCTGTTCGCTTTCCTCTCGGGCAATTTGTCTGTGTGAATATATACAGATATACATGCGTATAAATCCATGGGGTCTTGATAAATGCAGTATTCTGTACGAAGTGTGGATTATATGGATATAATGTGAAAACCTGTGAATCCGAAGCAGCTTTTTCAAGCATGAACTGCACCATGGCATTTGACTGATGGTTGACCAGGTAAATCGTTGGACCTCAGTGAATCACCTATGAAAAAGCAGTGGGGAATCGTAGATGCCGATGACGATAACATTCATCTTTGCTAACTATTGAGTTTCGACAGACAAACAGAAGCCTGAAACATAATAGTTATGTTCTCGGTAGCCCTGATCATGAAGATTTGCTGACCCGTGTGGTTAACTACATTTCACTGACAACTTCGATAGATTTCTGCATAACGTTAAGGTTAGCAGAGATTTTATCTGATAGGAACCCCAACGTCTTTTTTGCAGCTGGTATTTTGATAATAAGTGTTTAATCTACAGGTGCACACTGCTGTATATAAGTTGGGACGTACGCAGCCGATATATCTAATACCACTAACACATAACCTGCCAAGTTATATATATTAGGGTTTACTTAGTCGATAGAGGACGAATTACACTTACTAAATCCAACCTGACTTGCGGAAGACGCAATCCTAGGGAAAGTGTTTGACTAAAACAGTTTTGGCATGGAAAACTAGAGAAGGTTTACAAATACCATGCACCATATCAGTCGGAGTAGTTAACGAAAGACACATTTGACCTGCACGTCGCTTGTATGTGAATAAATGTCACGATTATCTCCTAAGGCTTAGACAGAAACGTAGGATATGACCAGGAGGACACACGCAACAGAAATGCCAATAAATTATAGAAACAGATTAATTTATAATACAAGTAACACAAACTGAAGTAAACTGCAATATAAGCAGCCAGTCAGTATATACTGTCAACGGGCAGTTGAATAAAAAACAAATAAAAGTTAGGAGAACAATCATAACATACTTTTTCTATTCCTAGTTATCGTGTTTAGCAATAAAAATTGTGAACCATGGCAGATCATGGTCGTCGGTAAATTAACGCCTAACAAGTTCAGACGTTTTACTGCCAGTATCTGTAAAACTGGTGTTCAGAGGTCTTGTGTCCTACACTTGTCAGCCTTGGCTGAATATGTGTAAAGTTGATATTTTCTTGAATATAATATTCGGGTTTTCAGCACATTCATACCAGATTTGTTCTGCCTCGTTCTGTGTAATTGTCTGAACAGCCTTGGGACAACGCCTGAATCCTGTACACCACAAATGCTTTGTAACTGAAAATTTATGAAACAAATTGGTACAGTATGTCGCTTGGGCTGTCTTCCTCGGAAAAATCCACAATCAATGACTCCATCAGAGAAAATGCACCACAACGGGTTGCAAGTTTTGCCTACGTTCAGACTACAGAAGAATATTTCTGCTTTGGGTTTTCATAAACAACCAACTAGTATACATTACAGTGTTTAGCTGCCGAGTTATTCCGAGTTTATCGCAAAGTTAGTCATCTTTCTTTGTTTAACCACATTCGACATCGGCAAAACTTAAACTCGTCTCCATATTCTTTCTCAATGCAAATTATCTCAGTTTGTTCAACGGGTGAAGGGTAGAGGAAGAATATTTGTATTCCTCATCCGCGTAATTTTGATGGCCTTTTCCAGGGTCTCCAATTCTTAGTACATCAGTATGTAAATTATACAAACGTTGAACGGGTAAGCATATCTAGAAACCATTGCATACTCACGAGGAGTATTATCAGACGACTGCGATATTGATAATTACTCAGTCTAATTTTACTCAATTGTTGATCAGTTCACATTTTATTAAAACCGAAAAGCTAGACTTGTTGGAGTACAGTCGAATTTGTAAAGTTTTATCACACTGTGGAAAGTAATCCACGCAAAACGGCCCTATTATATAAACGACATTAAAGTTACTAAAGTGCACAACAGTAAAAATAAATATGGCTTTCTGAATATAACTTTGGCAGTGTTTTCTGAGGCCATTCTAAAAAGCATAGGACGATTAAAAAACGTATTTCACTAAAGTTTCACAGCTTTCGGAATTATTACTGTCCAATGGGAAGAACAACTATTTTGGTTTTGGCGTTCCCATCGCGAATGTTTCATTTTACTTTACTGATGAACTTTACAGACAGAAATCTGAGATTAGCAAGTTCATCTTCAGGTTCGTTGCACGCAAACCAACGTTTAGTCAAACTAACGAAAACTGTGCCCTTCGCGTTATCAGTAATTGCAATTGCCATAAAAATTTCGCGGGCCGTTTTGTTATCCACATTGACCGGAAGAGATGAGATTTTTTATCTGATCAATTTGTGTGATAAAGCAGATCCAAATGGTTGGTTTTAGTTTGGCGAACTATATTTTACATATGTGATCGGTCACCCAAATAAATACACGAACTAATACAGGCTTTTCAGAGTGTTTTTCTCATGAATATCATCAGAATGTAGTCTCACGATACGCCAGGACTGATCGAGTATTTGGATGTCAATAAGATTTTATACAATGATCTTCTGCACTTATAAAATACTGCATCAAAGATTCATTTCGAAATAAAAAGTGCATCGCAAAATGAAGTGTACAATCATTCAGACAGCATAAAAAAACTCATTTTCATCACTCAACCGTATTTTTGCAAAGTTGTCAGTGAGAATTTCAGCCGCTGAATTTGAAAAACTTTTGGACGTTATTTACCAACAGTATGCGCTATACCTTTATCCTGTACTTAAATTGCACTAGTAACATGTCTCAGTAATAGCATACTTTAATTTATCCTCGTAACATTTCACCCTTTCCATCATCTGATGCAAAAAGAATCATCAGTAGCTGTCGCACAAAATGTTAAATAGTTATTATTTCGAAAGATTGTAGAATGATTTTTTTGTTTCACGTCAGATATATCAACGAAAAGTAAAGTAGAAAATGAAATCCAAACGGTGAGTTTCTAAAGTTATTATGCTTAACTGGAGGTCTCACAACGCGATTCTTAGGATAAGAAACATTCATCAGAAATGTTATCCGACTTGCAACGAACACCTGAGCGTTATTTAAGTTACCCACCTTGAACGGAGCACGGGAAAACTCGTCGAACCTCTGTAAGTAAAACACTGTGATTTCTCCAAAGAAAACCTTTGCTACCATAAAGCGAAGATTGTGAAGCAGCATTTCGATGAAACAGATTTTACGTATAGTATTCAGTCAATATGATCACACTAACAAGGTGAATAGCTGTTATTGCTATCCCTTAGGAAAAGCGGGATCAGTTTTGCATTTTTAAACCGTTTGTTTTGTTCTTGCAGAAATCTTTGTGTTCAGTTGATACGACCGCAATATCATCACGGTATATTAACTGTGTATTAATAAGAGAATGCGTAAATTTAGCAGGTCTGCAAATTTACTGAATGTGAATTAAACTATTTTCTCAAATGTAACAGTCAACCATCCTGACTACTTTATACGTGCAAGAGACACAAGCCTTAAAATGTAAACATTTTTAACAATCGTGACGATACATTAAGGTGAGTACCCTCTTGAGTTATAACAATTAGTATCTTAAAACATAATCTGACCTATACTTTCT
>JTDE01001489.1:19503-75499 GCA_014338405.1 Paragonimus skrjabini miyazakii | reverse complement strand
CTTCGAAACATCAATAATCGTGTATAACCACCTATGCATATCTTTAACTCACATGCCTAAGGTAAAATAGATTTCATCCATTTAACGCAGAACTAAGTGTCAGATCGTAAACCACAATGTAGCCTGGAACACAATCAACACAAATTAGAGTGTCCGGTACAATAACATATATGGAAATACTTTTGACATCACATTGCGAAATCTCCAAAAATGCGAAGATATCCATCATACGTCAGGGATAACTTAGGCAATGGAAGTTCATGTAGTTACTGAAAGCGTAGTTGGAGCTGTACTCCCCAAATGAACAGAGTAACTAAAGTTCATACGTAACTAGATGTCGCGTAAAATCGAACGAGTGACCGGTTTTTTGCATTTCACCCACAGTTTGTATTCACATTGTACACATCAGTCCCGACAGATTTTAGCAAGAAACGAGCTGGCCCTTTTTTGTGACAAACAAATGAAAACCATGACCAAAATGTCAACAGATGTGCTCTCGGTTTTGTGACGTACAGGATAAAAATCACAGTGTTCAACATTTACGTTTCGGTTACTCCGGTTCTTTTGTGTTGTTATTTGTACTACGTGATTCAAATAAATTTCTCGCCATAAAGGTTAAAATAGATTATTCCAAATAACATGAAACAACTGGAGGTGATGACGAACCACACTGAAAATTTACACATAGCAAAATATTTTCACATTTTCATGGCATATGTAATCATTTATGAAAGTATCACTGTTGTGTTACTAAACAACCAAGATTTTGCACTTATTAGTTCGATGACGTTAAAAAATATGGGGTTGTTCTGATACGCTCATACACTTATGCAAATAATGAACGAAGTAAAATAATGACATCAGCCTTTTCGAAAATCAATGGAAGTTGATTATCTAACCCGAGACTTCATGATTAGTAATCCAGAATAGACTCACATGGACACCCAGTCACAGAATTTTAGACGTTGGGTACAGGCTTTTTCATCCACTAGCCTACCCAGTTATCTCACTGGGGAAGGAACTATCTGTCGATTCTACACATGTGGACCTCCTCCACAAATTTACACGAAAACTCGCAAGCACAACGTGGTTTGGCGCCAGCCCATTATTACTGATTGATTGACGGAAGTTTATGGTGGTCTGTTTTAGAAAATTAAATTCGGACCACACATTTGGAATAGATATATGAACGAATTTTGCTGACTCAATTCTCTAATAATGTCCGCAAGTTTGTATTTCTCCTAACTGTAAAATGAGATCATGTGTGCACGACAAATAAATGACGGTGATAACGAGACCTTAATTCAAACAGTATTCACGAAAATAACGATTATAAATACAAGGAAGTATTCGGAAACGTTTTATAATCTTGTTCATTGTTAGATAATATTTAATTTTATCATTCAAGTCCCCCGTATATATATACATAGTAACCAATAGAGTAACCAATAGATTTATGGGCACTTTCAACGATTTCTATGGTTACACCTAGAAACGTAGTTCCAATAGTTGTGGCAATGAATGCAGTTAACAGAACAGTTACCGTTTTCCCACTCAGAACGACTAAACAATCTTAATAATGCTCAAAGTTTAATTTATTGGAGTACTTAGATATGGTGAAACAGTTTTGGAGAATAATAAAACGATGGCATAGTATCCAACACAAATACACTAGGACAACTACGAACGAAATTCCAAGGATATTTCTGTGTCATATTGAAGAATGTTATCAAGGAAAGGAGTGGAGCATAGTATTTCTTTCGGACATGATCAGCTGAACCTTGGTCTGACAATAAAGACAGCAATCACTTGCGAATAACATTCATTTTACCTCAGCTAATTTCCTTGCAGCCAACGAGTTAACTCTCGTTTGCGGCTGGAATTGCATTGGTGAACAAGCGGGAATATGGTGGGAATATAGATTTTTATATACATGAAAAGGTTCTGTGTATGAAGTGATTATTTCCGTTACAGGAAGACTCGGAACAGTACAGTGTGTTTAACTGCAAGCAGTTAGTTGAAAATACACTTAACTCCCTAGCGATCACCAGACCAGTATCGCAGTGGTTGTAGAACAAGCTGGTTGTAGTTAAGAACTGGCTTGCCACCATTGAAACTGAGTGAAAAAATAGAACAATGCAAACAGTAAATATTTATCATGTGTTACAAAATTATACTTCGTGGTGTACATTGACTGATCAATCTAGGCTGAATTAAACTCAGTGCGGCTCGACAAACATTCAACGTACAATGATGGAATGGTCACTTTTGTAATCGTATAAAATTTTCAAAATGGAGTCTCAGTTTATCATAAATGTTTGGGAGAGAAGTGATTTCCAAACGTGTATGCACACTGTCTTTTGGAGTTACCTATCGTTACGTTCGTCTTCGTAGTCATTGTAGGGTCAAGTGATCAACTCAAGTATATGGGTAGCGCAGGCTAGTTTATCGATTCAAACCGGTACGTCAACTGAATGAGTTCAAAAAATTAGTGTATAATCCGTGCAGTTACCATTATAAGACAGATTGCTGCCAGCTGTTCGGTGTAAGCAGTAATTTTTGCTGTCTACAAGTCTTGTGTGTTGTATAGATTGAGTATCGTGCATCACAGTTCAAAGGTCAGCAGCCGATGAATTGGAATATTGCTCGGACCTACAGCAGACAACCCAACGCTTAAGCTAACTCGAATATCATGACCTGTTACAGCATTATGCGCATGATGGTAATAGCAAAAGTAAATTTCAAAGAACCTATTTGGAAACTTTTCGACGCTAGCAATTACACAAAACTACTTAGCTAATCTTAGGATAGTAAGGCACCCTAAAAACTAGTGACTCACGGCTCGCTAAAGTACAGTGACCATTCAAGGAGTGATCAGTGCGGACCGAAACGAAGGGTCCTCACTTTGACTATACAAATTTTTTCTCTAACTTAGTATCTCGTCAGCTTGTTATATTCAGCCATTAAACTGCGACGTTGAGGTCAGCCGTTTGTATAACTGGTCCATGAACTCTAGCGTTTATCTCGATGTGGTTAGTTGGGTCTTAAGTCCTTTAGTCAATTGAACGTTCGTAACTGGATCAACTTGGTCTGAGGAGTTTAAGAATTCATGAATCATGCATCACCAGAACGCATAATTACCGATTACTTACCAGCAATTTTGAGCTTGAAAAAAATCAATTTGACAAGAAGCTTGGCGCTGTTATTCTTAGCATCAACCGGCAGTCTACGACATACTTACTTCAAATTTTAATTTGAGGTCCAACAGTATGGTTTAAAACGTCTAAAGCACAGTTTCATATTCGAGATAAAACCCAGTTCGGAAGGAGCTTTCCAAGTATTGTTGCTGTTCTTTCATTTTTTCCGTTTGAAACAATCAAGATACTTTCAAGAAACTACGTAGATTCAGCAGAACGGTGGAACTGGTCAAAATATTTATTATTCTTGCATATAGCAGTGTCCCACAAAAACAACCCAAACAGTTGACTAGGATAAATTATCTTAAGTGTCCAAAATCATTCCAGTGCTGAGGGCGTTTACAACCGCATCCATATTATGGGTCTATGAATGACACAAAATTCTCTCATCCGGTTTTTATTATTCAATAAACACTAAACTAGTATTGAAGGGATATAACTGTTTCAAGCTAGTATCACAAAAAACTCCCTGTACGTAAAGGCCAGCGAGGCAGCACAATTCAAATCGACTACCACATAGTAAAAATAATATGCTTGGAAAATGAATTTATTATTGATTACCTACATGGAGTTTTGATCTGGGTGACCACAGGTAGATCCTCTATTTTTCAGGAGCGGCTGTAAGATGACTCGGACACTGCGAACATCAACATGGTTTTCAACTGCATGGGTTGCGTAATTTATCAACGAGATAACCTCATTCTGACCTTCGTGGATTGTGCTTTAGCATGCTTTCCCAACGTACCCTGTCCAAACCTCACTACTTTTAATTAAATGTGACCAGGAGAACGTGTTTCTTCGTTTATGCGAACTGAATCTTTGACTTGTGCTGTACGGATTTTCTTCTTGTTCGATTACCGTACAAGTTCTGACTACGGGAGCACTGTGTGCGATCGACGTATTGGCATCTGATACGCCAAGACACTTTAAGCACGAAATAGGTGGTCATACTGGACAGATAATATTGGAAATATATTTTACTGACACACGTCAGCTACATTGGTAACCAAGGTAGATAACTTAAAATAGACCAAAAATTTGGATTCAATCCGAATTGAAACACTAACAGAAGTTGCAAGCATAGCTATGATAAAAAAAACAGTTTCTTTTGCCCACATCTTTTGCAAACTTGTTCTGCCTAACTTGATAATTCTTCTGCATTTCTTATCAGTAATGCAATATGGATATTGACTGATCAAAAATGTCACTAAATAATACATGAAACCTGCAAGCACTTGGCGTTAATAACTTAATGATATGGAAACTGCTAACAAATCTTTTGATATACATTTAAGAACAGACATATGTAAGTGGAAAAATTGAACAAGTACGTCGATCAATAAAATCTAAATGGACACGAGTAAATAACGATAATTACTGAGTTGAATGAATATTACGGATAAACGTGAGAATGCATATAAGGATGAGTTGTTGAAATCTGGTTTCAAACAAATATAAAGGCGACGACTAAATGAAACTAGGGTATAAAAGTTACAATTAAATATACCTGTATGAAGATTTAAGTGACGAAACTGTTTTCATCAAATCTCATGACTTCTGTAACACTTTTTTGAGTATATTACATCCGGTTTGTTTTCTACTTATAATTTCGACGCATTCTAGGTGCGTTACATATACGTCCTGCGTGATCAAATCTTTGAATACTTTGTCCAATTGAAGTTCCACAGTACAAGGCAATCATTCTAAAGTGGCCACCGTATAAACCATTTTCTCTTTTCAACTATGTTTTGGTGTGCAACGCGTTGAGACTTTTAAATGATACGTTTATACATACCACCATTTTGTTGTACGCAGTTGTCATGCCTCATGCCGCCGAAACACCTGTACCGTTCATTATACCATTTATTTTCTTGGTAGATTTCCGGGTGTGTAGATCAGTATATCTCACATCCATGTAATATTGATTAATTCTGTTTATTTGAGGCATACCAGCTTTAAATCAACGCGGTATGCGCGTTGGCTGCCTATTTGTGCAATGTCATATGAATTTAAATAAGAACGATTGAGACGAAATATCTGGAAGCTTTTTAACACTCCGTCTATCATTTCATCAGAGAAGTACTGTGACAACAGTATACATTAAGTTCATTAATATACACAAATGAGTGTTCTCAGTAATGCAAATACGGAATGCAAAAGCAAGCGTTCTCCTAACGTTTCGAAAAATGCAAACATTCAGAGAACATATTGGAAAAAAATTGTTCACTATTGTTACTCAGGGTATCCACACGAACAACAGCTATTTATCTTCTCAAACTCACACACTCAAATAGGAAAACTTACAAAGAATATGAACCATCGACCCGAGAAAATACACCCAGCGATCAACCAAGTTGTCAACGTCAACCCATCTTATACGCACAGAACAGTTTAGTCCACAAGTGAGCGAATTCTACAAGACTTACAGCATCCGTTTTCATTAAGATCAAACAATGCATTTATGAAGCTGGTTATTCTCGAAAAATGTAGAAAAGCTGCGGGTTTACTGCATTTAGCAAACAGTGCAGGTTAGGTTGACTATTAATTGAACGTTGACAAGAAGATTGTAAGCTCATGGACAACAGTTTTTGGAAAGCATAGTAGCTTCATACGTCCCTATAAAGTTGACGATCTTATACGAAGGTCACACACATCTCGACACTAGTCGTCTAACAAAACTTCTGACAAATAAGCAAGGTATCTTACACTGACATCAAAATTGTTTGCGGTTATGCGGAAAGCAATTGTAGTGACTTGTCCGCCTACGAACATCACTCTGACTAGCACAGGCTTGACTTTATCAGTCTCGTAGATTACTGTAAGTAAAGCCTTGAGGAATTTGGGATTAGTTGGAGGCATTCTGCCCGTGATTATCAGTTTTTTATTCTCAGCTAAAAGTTGTTATACTTCTACATATGTGGTACCTGAAATTCTACGCTTCAAAAGTAACTAAATCGATCTTTTCATTGTTTTGTTGATGATGGTTTTCTTGGGCTCGATTACTTTTTCCATTGAGCAAAAATCGGTTGCTGTGTGAAAGGTTGCAACCTGAACGAGATGAGTCAGGAGTTTGCTACAGAAAATTGATAGCTCATCTCAACTCATACAAACTGCGTTTATGTTGTGCCTAAACGTTTCGTAAACGCTGACTTTCAGACCACTAATGTTTCGTTAATGTAAATTACGTTTCCAGGTTTTTTTTTCTGTGTGTTATTTCGCAGCAGGCACTGTTGGTTTCTCCCTGAGGTAGTATTTTACAAACGTTATGAGAACTGTTTGTGGTACATTCCCTTCATTGCTCCGTTTCTCAGCTCAACCTTTCATGGCGGATCCTCTGTTCCTATGATATCGTTTGGTGAAGACTGCTGAATATATTTCGTTCGTTCGTATACCGGGCTTTTGTGTGACGCGGATATAAAACCATAAGTCTTCATGTATGGCATATTTTAAGAGGGTGATACGAGTCCTTACACTAAACGTAGGGTTCGTGTAATAGTCAGCACGTTTGAAACTCTGGGTTTTAACCCACAGTATGCACGTGTTAGTTTATGGGGTGCGATCTGAGCACCTGAACTATTAGACGAAGACGCAATCTGATTATTCTAGGTAAGCCGGTGGATGACTGACGTCAAACTTCGTAAACTTCGCACATGCAACCTCAGCGAACAAATAATCTACAACTGGTCCATGCAGTTTGAAAGTGCATTCTTTTGCAAAAAAAATGCCGAGAAATGGTTGTCTGCAAAGAAGATAAAGGACGACGCGAGTCCAAACAACAACTTGATTCCAACAGATGGTTCTTTTGACGAACCTGTGTACACACTAATTTCTGTCCACATTCAAGATAGTGTTAATTCTGGATCTGTAAACAATGGATTTTCACTCAACAATCTCGGGCTGAGCGTACTCTAGTTAATTTCTCGACGTTGATAAAAAAGACTTTGGCTGTGAATGGGACTAATTAAGTAAGGGCACAGATACTACAGGTTTTACAAATGCTCAGTGTTGGCAATGAATACAAGATTTTCGCTGAACAGTGCAAGGTTAACCATTGCAAAATTTACTACAGAGTTCAGTAGTAAACCAGGCAAATTACGGTTCTTTCTAAAACTTGATATATTTTTCACGAATGAAGCTCATCATAACAGAAGCTTGCTTGTTTCTTCTTCATTACATCATCCCCATTTAACGAACACAGCCTTAACCCTTCTGAAACAAGCTATTTAATACCAGTCTCAACGTTTACTTCTCTCTAATAACCAGATAGTTTATACAGTGTGAGACAATTTCAGGTAAACTATTGGAACACTATAAACGATCCCATTTTGACCTTAAGAATAGCGTCCCTAAAGCTGCAGTGTTTACAATGCATTGTTAGGCGTAGTTCTAGGCGCTGTTGCTGAAGATACAACACACGATTTGTAGTTTGAACTATCTACAGCTTCATATTTCAACTTGAAAATTCTGTCCAAAATATATCACTGGCAGTCCGTAAATCAGTAGATGATAATTCGTTGAAGTGCGCGTCTTTTCAAGCAACGCCCATGTCAGCATCAAAGTTTCACTCTTATATCCAAGTTTCTTATTGTTGTATGCATTTCTGCTTCTTATTATCTATGTTTCTTTGCCGAAGTCCCGGGCAAGTATACCTCAGTTGTTTAAGAGGTGTTTGGTCCGTAAAGCTTCTATTACTTCAATACTTACTATTCGGTGAGTGCCTGTAAATAGCCTGTCCGTAAAGCCACCAGAAAAAGTACAGTGTGGTGAAAAATGTCACTGAAACGTAAAGAAGCATAATTAGTGATGTTTCTATAATCAGGTATATCTATCAACACTTGGTTGAGGATAGTTTACACACACATCATACTATGTCTATTCGGAGAAAACAGTACAAATGCAGGACAAATCTGACGGTATGCAACTAGTTAACTGGTCTTCCCGTAAATTTCTCATTTACACCTGAAATATGTGCTGCGTAATATATATTTATATCTAACAGACAAAATCAACAGGCTAAAAAACCTTAACTGTTTGTATTTCAGGAAGGTACACTGACATATTCCCATCAACGTAAGCTAAGGTTATATCAAGAGATTTCATAAGCCAACTTATCTAGTACCGACAATCTGCTTATAATCCCTAACCGTTCCAACGAAACGTTCACAACAAACAATTGGTTCATAAAGTCCCATCTGACAACTGTAGCTAAACTGATCGAAAGCTGACAGCTAACAAGTTTACTCTGATCTAATATGAGCGAATTACTGTCAGTTCGGCCATCGTGGTAACCACGGGAAGCAAACTGATTTATTGCAATAATGCAATTTAATAAAACCAAAATGAATAGAACATAAAGCAAAAATAATGAAAATTTACAATCAAAGCATACAAAGTAAAAACAAAACAAGTTCATGAGTGATTACATTTTCAAATTGTAACACTAAAACAAAAGACGAATGAGATTTCAAAAAAATAAAGACGGCAGGAGAATGTGCAATGTTGCACCGAGTTGCGCCCTGTATTATAGAACATTTTGTGCCGTTGTATCTTGGTTACTCCATGTCTCTTTACAGAGACTACCTCTAATTTAAGCGTACAAAACAAGAAGGATGTATTTGGACATCAAAAATTCAGCACCCTAGCAAAACTGCAAGTCTCCGTAATAGGATTTGTGCAGAACAGCGATTGGTTAACACCAATGTTTAGATGTTGAACAGCTGACCATTAAATTGAGGAATTCTCGTTATTTGTGATAATCTTATGAGTAACGATAAAAACGTTATTACGTATACTTTGATATTCCACGTGATGATGTAACAATAAATGCTGATGACAAATTTGTTCAAAATAATGATGGGACAAGATCGATCAAGTTTATAGGCTGTAACAGGGAAGAGAACGATTTGTGCGTGTACGAACTTCTCTCCGTGTTGGTCGGTGAAAATTTGTGTTAAACGGTATACAGATGTAAATAAAAAGAGAGTGGAGATAAATGGAAAAAAATCGATCTTTGCAATCATAATAACAGTGGAAAACACACCAAAACAATATTCTGTCAGACATGCACAACTGTTGATCTGCTGGACTCCTACGGAGGTGTCAAACGAGCAATTTCTTGAAGCTCTCAATATACTCAGTTGTGACCACAGAGTTAGGCTAGGCAATTCAGTGCGAACAAATACTAACTGTGAAGCAGTTCAATCTACAAAGTAGCCTGCCAATCCCGTCACTCAATTTCAGTCAGTTAGCACCTAGAAGTTCAACTGCGTTTGGTGGGAAGAGATGTGAAATTGGAATATCGTCTCTACTGAGATGTCTGTGTTTTATTGAGAACTGATATATTTCTATTATTATTCTTAATCAAAGGATTGGTCTGTGTCTCAGAATTATTCTAGTGGTTCGTACTGAACAATTTCAACAGGTACTAAGACTGTGTAAGACAAGAACGAGAGACTTGTATGTTCGTTTTCAGCTTTCGGTAGACTATGGGGGCGAATATAGCACAAAACACTTCAGATTAGCATGTTCCACCAAGTCCCTGGTGAGGTTCACGGTTATTTGTGTCTTCTCAAGAATTTCTCCACAGTTTGTTGATAGACCCAACTTGTCTCCCAATATGGCCCATGGGTCTCGTTTCCATGCATCAGTACGAGTAGCGTCACTTAGGGACTCGACAGAATTGTGTATCATTGACGTAAAGCAAAACTAATTATTTCATTACGCTGGATGGTTTAAAACCAAAATTAATGAGTAACAGCGGTCACTGAATTGACCCTGGCAGAATGTCGTTGTTGGTAGAGAACGACTTCGACAACTTCCTTTAAATTCTGTTGTGTAACCCAAATTCGTTTTGGTAGTCCCCAAGCTACGAAGGTCGACATTCATCTTGGCTACACTTGGGAAGACAGATTGAGGTTCTTTCTCGAAAAGTCAAGATTAATCATACAAGTAGCTAGTTCTTTGCTGGCAACATTTGTCCAAGCATCACGAGCAATCAGCAGATTTGTGACGCATGAGTATATTTTGCGAAAGCCAATGTGCTTCTTGGTGATGAGTTCGCGATCATCAGGCTTAGCTCGCAGATATTTATGTACTGAGGTCTCAGTTTATTCAAAGGCTGCCGGAAAACAACGCCTTCGGTCGATAGTTTATTGAACGACTCCTTCATCCATAACTGAAGACAGGTGTCACTGTGAACTGATACCAGGCTTGCAGTTGACAACCGGTTAAGTTGCTGTCTATCAGCTCGAAAATCGCTTGTGATTTGCCGTCACACATATTTACACACTGTTTTCCAGAATGTTAGTTTCCTCCGCATCTATGTTTGTTAACCCACCGAATGTTTTTGGTTGCGTACTTCTAACCTCACTCCTTGTGTGCTTCGACTTCAGTGTAGAAAACCGTAGGATTCACCTTCAGCTTGTGGGCTTGACCAAGCTGATAACAAAACTACTCTCTCTGATAGTAACTGTAGTACAGCTGCGTCACATTATCTACCCGTCAAATGTAGGTTCAGTTTGTTCTATTTGCTGACCGCTCCAGGCTGATCATTTTAATGGAATCAGACGTTTGGTTCTATCTCTTAGACGTGTGAGCTTTTATTAGGCCGGTGATGTTTAAATGGAACGTGGTTCATAATGGCATTAAAGATCTCAGTGATGGTCTGTTCGTGATCATCTACGCTGAGTGTGGTGAGGGAGCCATGGCTATTCAACATCATCAGGCTGTCTACTTCACTGTGAAATCTGCCATTGAATAGGTCTTCAAACCTGTATTTTTTCTGAATATGTTGTTTAGTTTCGTGAAGATTATCCAATGATAACCAAGACCAGGTGAAGCTACAACAGGTAGATTGTATGTCATGTCAATCTGATTGGTCGGAATGTTATCAAGATAAGACGGCGCCTGACCAAAACGCCATCTCGTTTGGTATATAACCGATGCAACGCTAATGCCGACGTATGCCTTTATAAGTTATCGACAGTTAACAAATGTTAAACATGGTGATATACCCCTATATTCGACAGCCATGATGTGCAATCTTGATGAAAATACGAACGAGTAGACAATCGCAAACAGTTTGTAGAATGCAAATGCAACTCGGTTAAGCATAATGCAGCGTAATTCAAAAGAGCATCGATATCAACATACATGTGCTGACTTATACACATGCCACAGTTTCTCGAAGTTGCAATTGCAACATCTTTATTGGCATTTCTAACTTCGGAAGTTACGACTAAGCGGTCAGTAATCTTATTAATATTGAGTATATATGGGGTTGTATACGGGCTGCTGGTTGAAAATTCCATTATCAGCCAACAATTAACAAAAGGTCCGGTTTTCGGGCACTTGAAAAATCACACTCAACGTTAGAGTTGCAGTGTTCTACTTATGTTGACGGTCATATATCAAGCCGAATTTTGTTTACTAGTCTCGATAAACAAGTTAATTGTTTAGCTTTTTCTAACCACTTATCAACCCGCTCTTTGATTACAGCATTCCGCTGACAGTTTGTTATATTTTTGCAATCAATGAATCACCAAACGTCACTTACACAAACAATGACTTCGAACCAGATGATTTGGCTATTTTCGTCGAGTAGGTTTGCAACATCGTCGTACACCTTCCGGTATATGGTCTTGTGAGATTCACAATAATTTAAACGATATATCAGGGTTGTTGCTGAGCCATTCTGAATGAGTGACAACTAGAAACGGTCATCCGAATTCGTGCCTCAGCAGAATTATCCCAAAAATGTTGTTTTAAAGCTCATGTTATGTATTCGAAATTTCAAACAAAATATCCAAAGAATCTTTAGTGAATTGTTGACTTCTAAATAACCTCTTCGCACATTCTTTAATATTCAAAACATTTTTATTGACTTTCTTAAATCACCATTGGAAGTAAAGTTGCTGGCAATAGTTACAAGACCATATGTATCGCAGTCAGTCAGAAGTATTGTATAACAGTAATGAAGATAAGATAATTTTGGATATTTCTATAAAACAACTAACTGTTTCGCAACATTTGAAAATGTTTTTTCATTCACCCAACACTTTCTTATATATATGTCGATACTTTGTGATAAATTTTTTGTACTTTGGTAGTATGAGTTGTGTGTAATAATGGAATGATATTTGTACGGTAACGTAACTAAGTTCACAGGTATTTCGACTAAAAGACGTCTTTTTTCAGCATAACGGGAACAATTCTCAACAGTTCATGAAAGGAAACTATGGGGTTCTGGGTCTGAAATCGTCAACGTTTTCGGACAACTAGAATTCTACCTGTCTTATGAGTAGAGCATTGACGACAGGCTAATCAACCAAAAGCTTAACATGATTCCATATTTTGCAGAATGGTCAGTATCATTAAAACACTTATCTACGGTTTTCAATAATTGTATCGAACAAGTTATCACTGTTATGGTGCAGTTGATTGACATTCCTTTATCCGATGGCCAATATGTATTTATACACTAACAAATGACACTTTTGAATAAATTATTTGAATGAATTATTACTGTATCAATCTAGGCTTTTTATGTTCTAACGGCTACATATTAGTAATGAACTTTCGTTCCGCACTCGAAGCAGATCGATCACGACGACTAAAATGGAAAATCGATCATTTTTAAATCACCCCCTATGGATGAAAACATTACGGGCATTACCAAGTGTTTTTTCTTTTACGCTAATTAAAATTGCAGTAAGTGAGGAGAACTTCCTGTTTTCCAAATGACTCCTTCGATGAAACCGCTGTTCTGTCCAGGCCTAGAAGAAATTTTTTCTAATTTACTCCAAATAACACGAGTCTGTCTACATCATGTTTCCTTCGGAGCCTAATTTATTCTATCTCTCCATCTTTTATATAAAACAATTCCGACTGTATTATCTAGGCTAATTTTTACCAATTCACCGGGCTGTTCTTCTATTGTACAGTTGTAACATTTATATATATGTATAACCCATTTCTTTGGTCAGTAGCTGGATGATACTGTAACAGGTAATAACTGTGAAGTACTTATGTAATACAGCACACAAGCGATTCATTTCTAATATGTGATGAATACGATGTTTTAGGAAATTTTTCCCATTAAGTACACTGCTCGGTTTCCAGGCCAACAGGTCCCTGTTTGGTCGATCAAAGCATCAGGGTAAATTGATCACCACACCCTAATGCGTTCGTTTGTACGCATTCTCTAATCACTTTGTTGAACCTGTCATGTACGCAATCAGGCCAATTACATCCCTTACGTATATTTGATACGTAACGACAATGATACCCATTTCACCCACAGTCCAAAAGCTACTGCAATTTATAACAGCAACTAAGTTTAATTGGCCAACACCCGGCAGAAGACCTGCTGGTGACTGGGTGGACAACGCGTGGCAAAACGGCTCGACAGGTTCCGTCAGCAAATTTAGTGTTGGTGCCACCAACACAATTCCTAGTTCATTGTTTGGCATGGCTCATGGCCAGGAACACTGTTATAACAACTTATCAGGTTTTGTCAAACACACTCCTACAAGATGCATCAACAGGAAGGACTATGTAATGCTGAATGGCATGCTGGAAAACACATCTTGTCCCGGCTTCGTCACACGAACTAAGCAGTAGACGATCGTACCGAAAGGACTTTGTCATGGAAAATTGTACAGCCTCACCCAGCAAACGAACTACAATTCAAGGACTACTCTCACATCAACCTATCCATCAATCATATCCCGCAAGCTTTCACCGTCCCAGCTGTTGATCCACAATATTCAAAATCATCTCTACTGCACCATTTGTAACTTCGCTTTCTGATTCTGACTTTTTACCCAACAGATTCTATCGGAAAGCTTATTTTAAACCGGCAAACACACTGCCCGACAAAAGCAAGTAAGCAATTTTTGTACTATGCCCATGTACCTGTTCTCCTTTTTAATGTTTCCACGCGCTGCGAACTAAGATTTTCGTTGTGGATAACCTCTTGATTCAGTATCAAAATTGTGACCACTCAAAATCTGGGTACAGTCCAGCTAAGCTTTTCAAAAACCGTGTTCTCCAAACCAACATACTTAGTTTGGAATCGGCTTAATTTGTATATAATCGTGAAAATGACCGCCAATCAACTCGAGAAACTGTGCTCAATAACTTGGGTGCTCGAATGTATCGTATACTCGATTTAGATGTTGGATCTGTCCATCGTAGACACACTGATCAATTTGTGTATAATTCACCTGTTTCTACCCCTGTAGAGCCTATTACTAATACTGATGTTTCTGAGTCTACTTCAGGCTCAAGTACTTCGGTTGAAGATGCTACTGAGAACAAACCACCAAAGCTGCGACTATCTAAACGACGCAGAAATAAACAACGCAGAAACTACAACAATCCTGACTCATTTGAGCTGTGTCGGATGTAGTGACTGTCATTAAACCTATTTCTCATTAATGTTGTTTGGTTACTATTTTGACAATAAGCAGCACAGTTGCGCTCCAGAGATAAATATCTTGTTTGTTTAGTTCCGGTGTTACTGCTACTACTACAAGGTTAGCTCTAGGGCTGAGCTAAGTCAAGTACTTTAACTCTGTATTTCTGGAACCACCATAACTTCTCATATTCGTAACATAATATACTAAAACAACCATACAGACAATTTGTTACTTTTGGATAAACAGATTACATTGCGTTAGTCTTACACTGTCGGTTGCATTTTATAGGCTTGAAGAACAGTAAACTTCATCCTTGAGATGAAGGCTTCAGAAAAATTGCGTTACTTCCTGTTAGTCAGGTAGATGAAATGATAACCAAACCAGTAGGCAATCAAGCATGCACAAACAAATATTGAGGTCAGCTTAGTGAGTGGATGTTAGTCAGTTACAGAATTGTGTTACATGCCTGAAGAATCTTGATGCATTCAGCTAAGATGCAAAACAGATGATCATTTGCATTCAAACTCTGAAGTAGTAATTATCGAGACAGCAAACTCAAACATTTAGGTTTATCTTCATCAGTCACTGATATAAAGCCGGAACATTTTATATAGGTTGCACATACCGTAAGCACGTGAACGAACCAGCTAACCTACTTCTAGTCCAACGTGCATTTATAATACTAACATGTCCATACTAGAGAGAGTTCAGGGTCACCGGTCTTTTATCAGACTGCTACATTCTTACCGCGTGATATCATCATCATCTGCTTGACTTAAATTTGCATGGAGATGCAATTTAGTTGCCTTTGGTTCAGGTCGATTGGCCACAAATATGATTATAAAGAATTCTGTGTTGCACAGCCATAAACGTGCGTGTAGCAGTTCAGTTTGTGGTAAATAAATTTCATCTGAAAGAGTTCATCGACATCCACTTGAAATGATGGTATGCAATAAAAACACATTTCAAGGGTGACCAGTTAACCCGCGACATAACTTAGAGGTTGACATGGGCTCTGCCACAGATTAATCTTTCTGCCGCAATATGAATTTTATTTAGCAGTGATCAATCGATCATTCTGCCTCCCATATAAAACAGCAGATCTTGTGCAAGTAGGTTGGCGCCTTCACAAGAAAAACAGATCGATGTGTACAGTAGCATATGGCAGCACTTTTTTCTTAACATCAGGAAGACCAGCAGTTCACTTTTGTCCATTTGACGACCTTAATGGTTATGAACCATTTTTTACTGGAAAGAAGATATGTGTAGCCCTTTTTGATAAAACTGTCTATTTGTTCTACATCCCTTCTATCTTTGGAGAAATTTACATAAACTGAATGGATGTTGTAGAGAGATAACTGTGTCCATCACTCAGATCACATCTGTAACAATCAGACCTAGTTATGTTGGGTATAATTGTATTTAGGTGTGTTAACAATACTAAAACAAAATTTGTTTAGTTCACACAAATTGACCTCAATTTTACCGTCAATGAAACAAAACCTTTGAAACAATAAACAGAATCAGTGGATACCGAATAACAGCGTACAGTTAAATTTTATTAGCCTGGTGTTTCATTGGCAAATGAAGTTAAGGAAAATTTTGGAAAAGATTTTTCCGTTGTCAAAACTCCCGATTAATGCACTTACTGTTTTCATGCTTGGGTACACAAAACAGAAGCGAACAGTTTACGGGATGCTGCGTCTGACGATAAAACTATTTTACCAAGACTGCAAAATGATTTTAATAATTCTACTCCATATTGTCTCACCAGCAAATGTCGCGAAACATTGACAGAAATGACACGCTTGAACCATGAAGGAATCCCAGTCGAAGTGAAAATAGGACTAAATAATCTATGTTGTAATATCTTTTGTTGAAACAACAAGGATGATCAACTATTAATATTAACAGTAAGCAAAAAGAAACAATTTCTACTGATTTATTTTTGATTCTGTATCAACTTGTGCGTGCTCCG
Organism: Paragonimus skrjabini miyazakii; assembly: GCA_014338405.1. NCBI lineage: Eukaryota > Metazoa > Platyhelminthes > Trematoda > Plagiorchiida > Troglotrematidae > Paragonimus > Paragonimus skrjabini miyazakii. Next base: position 58,904 of record JTDE01001489.1, on the reverse strand, counting down.
ATATCTAGCAGGAAAAAAACTAAACATTTTAAACTCTGCACGCAGACCATAAATCATTTGGTCAACAGAAACGTCTGAACTAGCTTAAAATGTATGGTTTGGTAGTAAAACACATAACTAGAATTGTGTAGAGTGTACTGATAAGTTGTTGACGAACGTGCTCAATATAGTTTTATACGACTTAAGGTAATAGTGCAAACAAATTGAAACATTTAGGGTTATGTTTAAAACAACTGCAAAAATTTCACAGTAGTTTAACAACCAGAGTCTGAGCAACGAGTAAAATATACGCTACAAATGAACGCCACATTGGGACTGGCTGTCACTCACGAATAAAAAAATCCGTTAGCGAATGGTGTTCATATCTGTCAACTGATGATCTAAGCATGTGGTCAGAATGGAAATACTGCTTATGTAATTAACAAATTTCCCGTCTTCAGGTTTCGCAACCAACCAGCGTTACACCGGTACACTGCTCAGAGAACAAAGTACCATTTTGAACGCATATAAGCAAAACCAACCTTTGCTTGACAACAGATTTATTGTATTTTGGGTGATAGAGTGGTCAATTTTTTTAAGGTATAACAATTTGTTGATGGTTATTCTAAATTTCCACATACCCTTGCTTGAGGTCGAGAGTAACGTAATATTTGGCCGACATAGCATACTGTGTAAATGACGCTATATTAAACTCTGAGTTACAGGAAGTTTCAAAACAGTTTTTAAAATTCACTTCATCTGTGGTTAAGTATTTAACTTCAGAAACTTTTACTGACTAGATATCACCTATCCTAATTGATAGCACTCTGCATGAGGTTATTGTTATATATTTCATCAGTAGCATAGTGAGATTTAGAGAGAGTTATTACAATAAATCGGGAACCGCAGAGCTTTAGACCAGCTCGAAACTGGATACCATGCAGGTGCTGTTATTTTAACAGTTGATCAGTCATGAAGACAGCAAGATACAAAGTAGAAAGCGAAGATACCAGCCAATCTCTTGGCATGACAAGTTATTTTTACCTACTATCAGGATCACTGATGCACCGGTAAGCATGCCCGCTTCACGAAATTGCGTTTCGGAGCACGATTCCCGGAAATTGTCTTTTTGTCAAGAAGGGGTGACTGAGATGTTTACTTGAAAACTAAGATCGGTAATCAGTAAGTCTCATTTTGCATTACACAAATACCAGTTGTTGACTGCCCACCGTCGCAAGATTGGAACTTTCCTTAGGTAGCAGTATCAATGAATAGATGGCAAACATTTTTACGACGTTTCACAACAGTTGACGTCGATAGATTTCGCTCTGCCGCTTACTGGAAATTATGTTTATGTCAATGAAGGTATTCATTATAGTCTACGTGTCACATTGAATTAAAAGCCAACAACTTATAAAATTACCACTCGCTTTTATTATAAATTGGATGGATACTGTTTACTGTTTAAAGTATACGTTATCTGCATAAAACCACACACACTTGCCATGAAGTATCTTCAGACCTTTTGCAATCATCATAAATGTCTCCCCTATTGTTTCAAATTTTGTCCACCTTCTGTTTCAGAGTTCTTCCAGTAACAGAATTAACAATAATCAACATATATACTATTTAGGATAAATATATATATAGGATTGACTCAGTTCAAAACCGCCAACTTCTAAATGTCTTACTTTACACTGTACCAAAACAATAACGGAACTTACATTTCATTCCGAGACGTATGAATTGGTACAATATAACACAATATTGGAGAGAGAAACAGTTGACTGTTACAAAAGATTTCTGCTCAAATTATCCAAGAAGTGTTATACAGCTTTCTTTTCAATTTTAAATTATCGATTATTTTTAACTTGTCTATCACTCTTCCCGGCCGATAATTTACATTCTGCCACCAACCTCTCTAACATCAGTCTGCATTAGACAGATAAGGCAGAGTTGCACGATGCGGCTAGCTCCATTTCCATAAATCTTTTGGGACACTATTATGACTTTTACTCGAAAACACTGTGCATCTGTTGTGTTGTGAACGAAGTGGCTACAACTTCTTTTATTGCTGTCTGTTCAACGCACTGAATGAACGCAACTCATTTACTGCAATAAACAGCGGTCAAGTTCTCCACGTTGGGAGTAGTTATACTCTCTTTTATTTTTAAATAAAGGACCTACTGACGAGTTCTAACGTTTCCGCTGATAAACGTATTAATGATGATTCTGTACTTTGTACACCCAACAAAACGGATAGAGTTCTGAATCTACACGAAGGACCAACAAGGATGGTAGAATAGTTGTCGCCGGTTTTCAGTTTAGTAAAATATTTAGGCGTAATTTTTCTGCATGAAAATTTGAAAACTAAGGATATTTTTATCCATTCACCTTTTACGTTTGTTGAACCTTCAGGTGCATCTGAGAATTTTCAAAACATCTGCAATTTTAACTTTTTGCCTAGCTGCATTGAAAAACTAACCGCAGAACGTAACACTGAACACAAGGCGGAAACAGTACGTTGAATAGTAGCATGTTAAGGACGGTTTGGACTCAGTGGGATGATGATGCCATTATTGTCAGTGTTGATCACGGGGTGAAAATCTCATGAAATTTGGGACAAAAGCTTGTGTAGTAGATATTAAAAGTAAGAACAGTGAGCTTTAAGCCGAACTCTTAGATTAATGTACAGTTAGAAAATAAGTGAATGTAGATTGGGATGAAGATAGTGCTGTGCAATGTACTGCCTTGATTTCATGATTACTGTTCCAATGTCAGTCCACTATACGTAGATATTGTCATTTTACTAAATGTAACTGGTGAAAAGAAAGCTAAATGGGATTTTTTTCATCAGTGCTTAACATTTACGTCTTGTCTGATGTTAAACACACCTTATTCTGTCTATTTCTCTCTGACATTTAATTGCTCCACTCCATGTTATTGAGTCAATAAATATAGGCTATATTCTGGGGAGGTGGCCTAACCGGTCCCTAATAATGCGCTTTGCAATATACGCAGAAATATGCAATTATTCTGTGGCTTTCCCCTATCCATCTCTTACCCTAGTGTGAATTCATTTTTTATCACCTGCCGTGATCAGTAAATCTATTACAGATAGTATCGTCAGCTAATAACCTTTTTAACCGTTAGAAACAGATCGCTAACTGTTTATCCAGCATTTATTTTACACAAGCCATTAAACTTCAATATGAACGCGTTTTCCTTAGTGGATCATCAGTTCATCCTCCACTTGTGAAGTTATCATACAAACTGAACGTCACACACAACTGATCGCAGCTGTCACATTCCCATAGACTTTCCAGTCGACACCTTTCGAAAAGAAGCATTAAGCTCGAGTTTCGCTCTCATTAGAGCTCGTCAGTGCTCCTTTTCGAAAGGGGTCGACTGGAAAGTCTATGGGAATGTGACAGCTGCGATCATTTGTGGGTGACGTTCAATCTGTATGAAAATCAAAATCCCCTATTACTCATCAGTAATTAAGATACCGCTCAACAAGCTAATGATTTCTGTTATTTCAATTTGAATAGAAGTCCTAGTCGAGGGGTCATTGATTGGAGTTTACAGAACAGTTATTATGTTTTCACTTAAGACGATCGGGCAACATGCTCATTACTCACAAGCGAGTAGTTGAGCATTCACCTATGATAATTTGGCCGTACCTAGTTTGAGGTCAATGGCGCAGTGGTCTACAACCGGAGTGCTAGTCCCCACCGTGGCAAGGAGATGCACCACTGACGTTCTGCGACAAGATCGAAACTCCAGTCTATTGCATATTTTCGAGAGGCGCCGACTGGAATGTCTATAGGAATGTGACTGCTGCGATCAATTGTGAGTGATATTCACTTTATGTATAGTTATCTTTGCAACGTGCAAAACAACCAGTGATATAAGGTGAGCAGTTTTGACACCAACCTATAAAACATTTATTTTCTCTACAGAATGACAAGACGCTAACCTACCAATTCATCCAGTGGGTTACTTTTAAACACCTCGTGTAACCGTCATGCTCAACACGTGATTTTACGCCAACTTTTTATCTATGAACAGTTCATTTTTGTATCGAATTGAAAATCTTACACTTATTCTCTTGTGGATTGGACTTTTGTCCACTGTTTGCGAGAAAATTTTACTGCCAAGATTAATTCGATGTTCGTTGTAATATAATAAAAACAACGCTCACGGAGGAGCAGTATGAACGTTGTTCCATGAGAAAGACAACCTCTGTTGGGATCAATTTTGGCATACTTATTGAGTATAGTTTTACTACGAAGAACACTATGCAACATTTTGTCTTAGTTAGCCTGATAGTTTCTGGACCTTGGTCGTCAAGCACATCCAGCTTACAAATAACTTAAAATTATGTCTTTGGTGACAGTCGAAATAAACTTTTCCACAAGTTCTCAATTCTCCAGTAACATCCCGTTCGTAATAAGGCTCACGAATAAGCTGACACTACAAACTAGTTCCATTTTTGTCTGGCCTCAGTAGCCGCAAACTCTGCTTAGTTCAGCATCATGTGACACGTTGAGAAAAAGATGACACCATTCGTAGAGTTCGGGCCTGTATATTTGGTCACGTTCTCCTGCCCTTACGATGTAATTAGTGCAGACTTGTAAGTCTGTAAGACTGTGCCTATACATACTAATAGGATGTAAACAGACTTAATGCAAACTAGATTGTTTTGCAATGTATTGTATTTCGTTTTTCAAGAGATGCCCACAGAAAAAATGGTCCGGTGGAAAAGACTTTTCATTCGAGACCCGAAGGATCATCTCTCAAAAACCCCGTTCACACTCATTCTTCTTGAGATGCGCTAACAAAGAAAAACTCTCCACGAGATGCCTGTTTATGACTGAACATCAAGATGGATGACAACAACTTAAACGTTTTTTCTTTATAAATCCTTGGGTAAACTAAACGTTATCCACACAGCGCTATAGTTGAAGGTTTACTTGTGAGTTTTTGGTCGTTTTTATTTTGACAGCAATACAATGGCTCCCGTGAATGTCGTGAAATTTTTGATCGAGAAAAGAACATTCAGTGAAATCGATCCTCAATAAGGTTGAATCACCGTTTCCTTTCGAAGTTGGCTAGTCACAAGGTATCTCTGGTTACAGAAGCTCTCATTGTATACTAATGGTGGCCAAGTTCTGACATTCTAACAAAACCGACTGAGTGAACACAGTGAACACAGTCATAAAAGAAACCAAACATAAATTCACACAAATCAATTTTAGCTTAAAAACCGACTGAAACAGAACGCAGTTCACATGCGTTTACACATAATCCATGGGCGAGAAAATTGATTTAATTTTTTGAACGACCACCAATAATTACCAATCCATGTAGTAGGACCACCCACAGGATGAATTTGTCTGAAAATACTGTTTCAAAAGGCACTAGATATCATATATAGGAAGGTAGTGGGTTAACTTCATTCAGTTCGTTAAATTCTAGTAATTGTTGTTCGTTCTCCGTTGGGTTGTTGTTAACGTGCAAATTAGTTTCCGTTTTTCCCATCTACATTTGGTGCCACTGGTTTGATCTCGACAACACCGTCTATATCTGAGCTCGTAACTACGGGCTAAACAAATTCAACATAGATGAATATATCCCAAATCCGCACTACTCATCATGGATCTCCAATTGGAAGATGTTCCAAACAATTACCAGTTGAACACGTTCAGGAATCCTCCGGGTATAATTGTCAATATGTCACCTGTCAACAACAACAGAATATACTCCGAGAGAGTCAAACCCCTTGTTATGGTTAACCAGAGAACTGCAGTGTTAGGCTTACCGGTAAGCGGTAAAATCAGCTAAAACGATAATGAAACCAAATGTATTTTTATTCACGAAAATACGCTTTTATATTAGAAGGCGCGATTGCACATGGACAGACAAAACTTTGGATAGGAGTAGGTAAAATGGAAAAGAGCAGTATGTACTCGATAAGGTGTCATAAAATGCGTTTCTGGGGTAGACAGTGTAAGCCTTGTCACTCCGACTTGGATGGTGTGCCGATAAATAACTTGGAGATTTTGGCTAATGTGAAGTAAAGTATATAAACAACTGACTACTGTTTCCGCAATATTTTTAGTAAAACAGTTATAAAATATAGTACTGCTCTTGAGATGCTTTCTTGTCAGAGAACACCAATGAGGCGTATCTTTGAGATTTCCAAGATAGGAACCGTGGCTACATTTTGTCAAATAAACCGTGTTGAATACTGCGACATTGAGACCACATTAGAAATTGACATGATATAACAAGAATCAAAACCGAATGCAGCATGTATTTTTGAAATTACCCAGTTAGTGTATATGGCAACGTTACAACTACGATTGTACGTCAGAAACATACGAATGCTACTAGCCTACAGTTCACTAAAACTTATAAGTACTTCGTATATTGCAAAACAAGTTTAAAGGTTTTTGTGATTTCAACTCGAAGAAAAAGTCCTAATTATGGAATCATCGACCGGAGTTAAGACTTTAGGAGCTAGACAAGATTTTCAAATTGAGTCCATCAAAAATTCCATATTGACTCTCAGTACAGAGTACAAGCTGCCTCTTCACAGACGAGGTTCCCAGGGGGGGTTACATGCCTACCTAAGGGAGGTTTTTTATGCCACCTCATCAAGTACATACTGCACAACCATACAGAATTTGTAAAGGAAAATAATGGCGGATGCTTACTTACATTGTGGTTGTGTATCACCAAAATGAGTTTATATTGTGCTATTTCTAGTTTATTCTAAACACAAACCATGTCTCTACCTAAGACTGTTGGACTAGCATATAAAACAACGCGCATTAGTTAACGATTCAAGCTGTATGCATTAGGAAGCACTACCTCTGTCTGACTGAAAACTTTTACTTGTCAAATAATACGGCCTCAATGAACTGAAAAAGGTTCTTGTTTGTTTACAGCTGAATTGTGTTTCATATAACCTTCCCTTAGGTTTGACGAAAGTAACTCAGTCAATAAACTCCTGGCGACTAATATTCCTGCAACCATCGTGTATTCTGAATTATCCAAACCGATTGGTATAAAAATCATATGTTACGGTTTTTGGTCGCAATATTGTCTTCTGTGATCTCCATAGAAATCTATTTACAAAAGTCTTGGTGACGCTTACATCAAATGGAGACATCCTGCTTACTTTTACTAAGCAAACGGGAAGAAAAACCAATCTGTCGCCCTCTCGTTACTTCTACGGCACATAACCCCCTATTATACTCGGTTCTGACACCAAATCCGAACTTGTTGACAATTTGTTCATGGCGACAGTATATATCCTCTCCCTTGTCAACGAAAAGGACTGATGACTTGCAACGTGGTTGTTTTCCTTTTGAACTTCCGACATGATTTTATCAGTAGACATAGCTTCAAAAACACAAACTAAATTGCCTTCGAACATACCAACTCACTCACCACCAAAGTTTAGCTGGTAGACTGCTTATGCAATATTTCTGCCAGTATTCCACCACGGTTTTAAAAAACCAACTCAGTTACCCCGACGTGACCATCATCGATAGTTAGACATCCTGGATACTCTTAGCATCATATATCTTTAGTATATGAACGATTATTACAGTTAGACACCTGGCGTTATTTAGAAGTATTGGCTGTCCGCTCAAAAGTTGGGCGTACGGTGTGTGGATTCTTAATTGCATTCGCATTAGTTCCACTGCTTAACCGTCGGTTTTGTAGACATCTTGAAAACAGCTGTCGAAACCTACGATCTTTGCTATGTTCAACAGCCAACACTACGTGATCTTCGTTATCAAATTCTCTAGGTCGAATCAGAACATTTGGTTTCCATTCAAAATCTCATTAACGTCATTCTGGTGCGCTGTATTTGATGCATAAATTGTATTGGTTTCGTATCGAACCAAAAAAGCAAATGTATGTCATACCTGTTTCACCAAATTACTCGAATGTAGTAGTCGTTTATCATCCTAAAACTTGTTCGGCTTTTACACGACAGAAGTGAAATATCAACCGGGCTGCTTTTTCGTCCTATTCCTGGATTAACTTATCTATTCTATTTATCAGAAGTTAAACAGGCAAATTTGCTTTGCGAAACACTTTCAATAACTTTGTTGAAAATGTTAAATATACTCCGCGAGGAAAAAACAATGAGTTAGCTCACCGTGAATTGACTTGATTATAGAACGTAATTCAATTGTTTCACAATGCAAAATCCTCTCCTTTTCTCTTCACTGGTTACTGTCTAGAATCGCAAGTTTTGTTCAGTAGGCTGTTTCCTGAATACAATCATATTCGTAACTTCAGTTTCACAGCGAGATAATGGCTCTTTCCTTTACTAGCCTATTTTTCAGAACTTGCAAGTTGGCTCAATTATTGTTTAATGAACCGAATAATACGAAATGCTAGGACGTATTTTTCTAATCATTCCACGTTATCTTTTTTATTCGAGCCGACTGCCGTCCACCTTCTACGACCCATGAAAGTAACATCAGAACTGTTTCTGTCAAAAACCTGGAAGTTGTTTCATCCAACAACCCTACCATATCATTTCTTCAAAATTCGTTTCTACTAAAGTGGGATCCTTTTCATATGTTTGCCCACATAGCTGTGACCAGTTCCTTTTTTTCCACCCTTAATAATTCACGTGATACCAAGCGAGAATAACCGTTCTCCAGCGTAATTCCCTGCAAATGTTTGACAAAATCATACTGCAGCAGTGAGCTCACAAACAATCATTTTCAACTATAATATTGATTCTTTTGAAAGATAATCATTCAAACTCTCGTCGCAAGTTTTCTGCAAGAAGCATTTCAGATTAGCCACAATGTTTTTCCATATTGCGTTACTTAGTTTTTCTTTAACCAATATCAATACGAATGCGTAATGTTAGTTTTAATTGAAGCATTATGTGAAGTTCGGTAGTTTCCTGCCTTCAACATTTACCGAATAGATGAATACACCATTTTAAATAAGCTACCTCTCTTTCATTCATTTGATAAGTGTGTTGTGATCGGATATGAATGTTTTCTACTGGAGTTTCAAATGCATATTTCTTTCCAACCTTAATTTAACAAACTTCAGTCAACTTAATCTGTATTGAGCCGAAATAAAACCAACTTCGCGTTTCAACAGATTGGTTCATTCGTAAGTTGGACAGGGCGAACTATAAAGGCAGAAGTGACGCTTCCTTTTGGAGTGACTATTTTAAAGGTTTAATACGTTAAAGAATTCACAGATGTACACATATCTTGAAACCCTTTCGAAAATATTGATTCCCAACGATTTATGATTGAGTAACTTTGCAGAAGATCTTATTTTCTTCTGCATTTTTACATTAAATCTTGTCCAGTATGCTTCCCTTAACTCGAGTTTATTAGCTTTTCGTCCACCGTCACAAAACGTGATAAAGTTTGATTGAAACAAGATGTACGATAGGAAGAATCCGATACGTTTGCTGGTCGTCAATTCATCAATTGGTAATCTATTAGTGATATATTAAACTCTCACAATTCTTTGGTGTCTTGCATTAGGTAGAATAAAACGTAATCTGACAGTTTTCAAAGTGCGTTTAACCTTTTGCTACCAGTTAAAAACCGCTTTGAAACTCACGCATTCAACAAATCACAGGCCATCGTCTCACACGGGTACAATTTGAAGCTCTAGATGATTGATCAACCAACGTCCAGCCAGTTGATTACTACGTCGACAAACACTGATAGATGCTGAAACACAGTCAACCAACCAAGCAGCAGGTGTCTACACGCATGTTCCACAAAAACTTTAGATCCTGCATCCATCTCCCTCTAGTTACAAATAGCAATTTAATTGCAGGCAATCAAGGGATTTTACATTGTATACTCTTGCGTGAGTAAAACGGACAGCTTATTTAATTTTCGTATCTTCCTTTATTGTCGGACAACCACTGACGGTTGGTCTGCAAACTGATGTGCATTCAATGAGGCGGCGAATTGGCTAAGAGAGGGTTTCGCAAGTAGCTAGTTCCACTGATCATTCATTGAGTTGTAGACGGCTGTTGTGTCTGACCGGAGTATTATCAGCACAACATATGGTGAGAATTGTAGACAACAATCTATGAACACATGTCAAAATTGCAGTTCGACCACTGGATCTGACGGTCGCAGTCAAAGGATGTGAAAAATCAACCCCTTGCTCATGCGAATAGGATTCGCTCAGACCAAGGTTTTTGGTTATTTTACAGAAGATTATTGGAACTAGCTGCCCGCACGTGGTGACGTTTCTGAGTAGGCAGACCGATGAATTATCTACGATTTTGTTTCCTTCGTGCATGATAATCATGGGTGCTTTCAGGAAAATACGACCAAATTTGTTTTTTCTCACAGACCTTTCATGTTAGCGAACCTTAGCTCTACTTCCTCAATTTTAAACCCTGTTTGAGAAGAAAATGTTATTCGTAACCTTTTTTAACTAAAACTTTATGCTATAGAGCAAAATGAGTTCGCATTTCGTATGTACAACATTACTCAGAAATGAAAGTTGGAAAATAATTATCCTAATCTTTGTGAACTTTTGTAATTATAATCAAGAATTGTCCGCGAATATAGCGGTGAAGAAGAAGTTGATTTGCGCAACTTAAAAATGGAACGTTTCGAACTTTGCCCAACATCCTGTGAGGCTAAGTTTGACGGTTCACCGAATGTGTATTTCTAAGGACCAGTGTTCTTGAGTAGATTAGTCCCCCTGTGTTCAGTACACAGTTCGACACGCAAAGTGTGCAACGCTGCTGAAAATTGCTAGCCGTTATAGAACTCTCAACGTAATAAAGAAAGTGCAGGAAAGCACTTAAACATATCTTCCGAAATCAAATGGTCAGGAATTCGTTACCAACTTATTCTTGTACATACTTTTCAGGTTAATAGGTCATTTTTGTTTCCGTTTTTCCGACTGCCGTAATTTGCTACTCATTCTGAATATATAACGATATAACAACTGATATAACAATTAAAAATACCTATCGCACACTAATGCAATCGTAACTTTGCCAACCCCCTCCAATTCGTTCACTAAGTATCACTTTCTCCAGGAAATCCGGTTTATTTTAATAAAAGAAATGACCATCAGATTGAACCAATACTTTATTGTACCTGGCTTGGTGGAAGGAATTGAATCTCATGAGTTGCATAAAACGACTTTCTGACATAAATTGCATTCCCAGTTAAAAACTAACTAAGTTGGACAATTAGGCCACACTCTTCTAACACAGCTTGATGCTTATTGTTAAGTCGTGTAACGGCTTTTACTTGTCACCTAGTGATGACAGCTTGGATGTGATACATTCCCTGCTTGTCTATTTCTCATTTGCTGTTTCAGTTGCTTGTCTAATCTTTTTCGTTGATTTCAGGTAAACCTCTAAAGTGATCCAATCCACGTGCTAAGTATGACATTCAGAAATGAACAGCAAACGAGCAATAATATAGAACTAACTGAACGTGCGTGTAACGCTTAAATAGTGTGGTACAATCGTACTACGACTGCTTTTTGTGAGGATGCGTTTTGTTACTAAAACAATCTGCCCACAAGCTGAGGATGAACTTTAGGGCTTTCTGGATAACCGTCTGCAAGCTAAGCCTGAAGACTGCGAACACATCACCAAGAGGCACCAAATCTCCCGCAGAGTATACCCATGCGTTAACAACCACCTGATTGCTAGGGATACTTCCATAAATGCTACCAACAGAGGACTGGCCACTTGTGCGGTTAATCTTGACTTTTCGAGAAGGAAAATCAATCTATCATGCCAGGGGAATTCCACAGGTATAGCCAGGATGAATGTTTGCTTTAATAACTTGGGGACTACCAAAACGAATGTGGGTTTCACATCAGAGTTAACAGACAATTGTCAGAGTGGTTCCGTACCAACAGCGACGTTCTGCAAGGGTCAATCTTAGGACTGCTCTTATACATTATTTTTGTTTATCAACTATCCAGCATAGTCAAATCACTGATGCTGCTTTAGCTCAGTGATAATTCTGATGGGTTCTCAAGTGCCAGGAATATAAGATAATGTTGCAGAACCAGTTGAACTGTCTAGTTCAGTTGTCCATAGAAAACAACGCACCACTCACAGTCAACAACCATGAGGACATGCGTATTTTCTATCAAGATTGCGCTAACCGCTACTTTAGCAATACAGTGCCACTCGTACTGGTGCATGTAAACAAGACCCATGGGTCATAGTGGCAGACAGTTTGGGTCTGTCACCAAATTGTGGAGGCATTCCTCAAAAGGTAAAAATAACCGTAAATCTCATCAGGGGAATTTGTGAAATATGTCAATCTGAAGTGTTTCCCACAATATTCGCCCCCATAGTCTACCCACAACTGAAGACAATCATACAAGTTTCGCGTTGTTGTCTTAAACAGTCCTGGTACTTGTTGAAATTGTTCAGTACGAACCACTAGAATAATTCTGAGGCACAGACCAATCCTTTGCTTAAGAATAATGACAGAAATATTCCACTTATCAATAAAATACAGACATTTCAATAGAAACCGAATGTTTACTTAGGAAATACCCCACACCCCAGAGCATTGCGTTCCCCCACTCCTCCAAATAAACGCGGCTGAACTAGTAGGTGTTAACTGACTGAAATTGAGTAACGGGATTACAGGCTACTTTGTAGATTGAACTGCTACACAGTTAATATTTGCTCGCAATGAAGCGCACCGTTCAACTTTGTGGTAACCGCTTAATCTATTGAGTATCAGGACATTGGGCACTTCTTAGGAGGAGGTCTGCACTACAGATTCCTTACCTATCATTTTAGTCATTAATTGCGTACATCTGACAGATGTATTTCTATTTATTTCCCAAATGACTACATGCAATAATAAGATTTTCTCTCACTTTTTTCGAGTCACTTTTCTTTCACAATCACAAGCCGTTCGATATTATTTTCTCGCGATCAACGCAGAAGCAGGGACGCACAAGTAACAGTGTACAAATCTATAAGCCAATATAGATAGTCAGGTGTCAGTATTATAAATACACTGTTGCGACGCTGTGTGCTGGGTTATTTTTTATAATCGACCGCTATTTCCTTCGCTTGCTGCGCTATAAATGCAAACAGTAACAATAATCCAAGAAAATTAAATTCCCGCAATAGAATATACCTTCGAAATTAACCGCATACACACCTGTTTAGCAACAGCGAACAAGAACTGAGTTTTGTGTTTCTACGATTTTTGACTAGCAGCCAAGTAATACTCACGCTTTTATGAATTTAAGTACTGGAGTTTATTGAAATCTCGTTTGTCCTAAAAAACATTTACAAACCAATATACCAGATTTTTAGTATCCAGAAAGTAGCTACAGCCAAAACACTCAAATATATAGTTTTTCCTTGCGTAACTTCAGAAAATGTCATCCATCTTGAAAGGAGAATTTGTGTATGTTTCTATAAGCATAAACACACTGAAGCTTGTGAAAATATAAAGACATCCGCGTGCATAAACCTCATAATTCCGAAAGCAAACAAACTATATTTGGACAAAAATTAGATGACAATATCTTGCATGTAATACTCCGTGTGTTCCCATCTCTGATCACTGTGTTTTCTCAAAATGTCCTCTATCACGATGGTTTACTAAAGGCTACGTAAATTGTATCGCAACAGGAGATCTCAAACCAGACTTTGTAACTCAGTATCAAAAACCTGCTCTTTGTTACGCGAACCGGAAACAGACTGTCTGGTTCCGCTGAACATGCGGTGTTTGTATGAGAGAGAGGGGCACGACTGCCGAAATCTATCAAGAGCTTTACTTGAGTATTATGCCATTTTTCCGAAGTAACTCATTAAGTAGTCTATGGCAATGCAGAGATTATGGTCACTTGCAAGTGTTTTTCAAAATGTATTATCTAATTTATCTTTGCACTCACCAGTAAAAAGATGATCTATGTGCGCACTTCGTAATTTATGAGTGTTTTTGTACAGGCTATCCAGTTAACTGGACTACAGTTCAGTTGTGAATAGTTTTAACTTAATGCAAGTTACAGACATGTTTTTGTGCAGTGGTACGCACTCAGTTTAATTGACTTCAAAAGATTTTATGCCGAATGATATTTGGTTCTCCATTTCCAGGTCCCACTGCTGAACATTAACGTACTATTCATAATCACACATATATTAAACTGCAACTCAAAGCTAACCAGTTTTTCACTCTGCAGTGTAACTTTGCAAAGTTCAAGCGCCGTCTTTGTGATCACTCGCTTTGTCTAGGACTTGCAAGTCTTAAAATCCTTTCTTTAAACTCCCACGATGCACTTACTAACTTCAATGAATAAAGTCACCCAATCGCGGTTGTTTGCCGATCACTTCTTTGTGTTCGCTGTTTATGATTCAACTTAGCGGCACGGTTTGCATCACATTGATAAAACGTTAACACTAGGAAAGTTGGTCCTAAGGTTGAAGCACCAGCGGCATCGACGTCTAAATTCTCACCGCACTCCACCTAGCCTGACGATCTTCGAAGGCAACCGGTATGAAGGAATTGCGGAAAACTAGGTTATGTCAAACCTATGAGGGTGAAATGTTCAGTATGTTACCCGCAATTTGAAAATTTCAGCTTTCTTAATGCCCGATGCAAACTAATTGTCATAGTTAGTTGTTTACGCCTCAAAAAACTCAACCCATCAGTTATTTCTTTCCGGTTGTTTACCCAGTAGCTTATCGTATATTTAGAAAGTCATTGTAAAATAAAAATGAATCATTGAGGTCCTCAATCCGTTAATTTTATTTCTAATACAAACATCACAGCACAGAAAAATCAAAGCAATACCTGTGACAAATTCCACTGCCCAACTTTAGTCCATTTTATTCATAAATCAACTCAATATTGCTACTCAGCCACTCTAGCAAGAAATACATATTTGCGTGGATTAATGCATTCCCACATACATATAATTTTGAAAAGGTAATAGACTGAGACTGCTAACGTGTATTACGTAAACACCAGACTGCTCGTCGTTCTAGTGACGAAATGGCTGGTAGGATATTCAACTAGCTACGAAATTCCTGAGTTTGAAAATAAACCGTTACGATACGATTTTTATTAATGTTTTTGTCATTAACCTGAACTTCTTGTTGAGGAAACTCAAGGGTGAGACGTTATACCTGGTAAATATTCATCATATAGAGGTTTCAATTATGAGAAACCCGAAAGCATACTGCAATTAGATAATTTGAACCAAAGCTGAACAATTTGTTTATGAATAGGCATTGATTACCTGAGTTTGATCTATTGCACTGAAATTTACACAAGCAAATTATGTTCCACTTTACTGGAAAGAGCAATACCGGATAACAGGCAAACTTTTATGCAACCTTTCTACCAAGATGTGAGTTAAAATTGACCTTGCTCACGAACAGGCACGAAAGCCTCAAAATGTGAACTGGATCCATGTAGGCTTAATGTGGCGACCAGGTATGTAGTTTGCCTTTGGTTCAATGATTACTGTATGTTTGCCTGAACAGAAACTGATTCGGTATTTATTCGAGAACGATACTATGCACAACCCTTCGTTCTAGCAGCAGATGTTAACAATCGTTATTGTTTCCCAATCGAGAAGCTTGCGAATTTATTGATTCACGTTTTCAAAGACAAAAACCTGCAAAATAATTTGACATTTTACGTGAAAATGTTACTTTAATTTTAAGAAAATGGTTTTATCATTTGACGAGAGTGAAAGTTTTTAATTTCTTTTATAGTATTCATCCTAGATACATAATGCATTGCACACAGGTGGTCTCAACCATTATCAGCATAGTGGAGGAGAGCTGCTCCTGATAAGCTGAATATCGTCAGCATTATGCGAGCATAACAGCCACGGAAATCTTTTATATAAGATTTTTGTATTGTGACAGCCGTATCGTGATCCATCAAATGAGTTTCATAAATACAATGCTAGTGTTCATCTAAAGGGAGCAAATTTCGCCTTCTGGTATTCATGTTGTGTCATCAACTGTCGGCCAATTCACTGCGGGTAACTGAAGCTAACTGCCTGCAAGACATCCTCACTAAATCGCTTCGATATCCATAATAAATGCTTGATCATTTGCAGTCCAACCACCTATAATTAACCCACTTTGGTCTGTGCAAACATGAAATATAACAGCTAAGAAACCTAAGTTTTTGTGTAACCTTGTATAAAGTTTCAGTGTTGGTTGTGATAATTGTATCTAACACGTTTTCCACTTCCGTATACAAACGTCGATTAACACATATCTTATTGTTTAGATTCGAACACGTGAACGAACTCACTGTTTTGCTAATCGGTTCTAATTGGATGGACTTGGCTAGGCGTTGATCAAACCACTGTTTTGTATGATTTGAATTACACATGAACGGCTTGTTCCAACTAGTAGATATACCCTTATAAAGGAACAGTGAATTCATGCGTAAATATGAAGTAGACATTATCATAATATTTGTAAAAGTGAAAAGTATTTTATGTTCCTACATTACGGACAATTCTATTTAGTATATAATACACAACTTTAGAAACATTTTGTTACTGTCATCTTCCGCATTAATAAAACCAAACGAGATGTATCGTTTAGAACGAATGAATGAATGAATAATTGTTGAGTTAAGATCGAATTAATTGAAATATTTTGACCTGGCACTTTAAGTAGGTTATCTAACAATAGTGTCCAATAGCCGCACTGATGCAAATAACTTTGTTACTAGTAAAACCTGACGGAAGTAACATTTTATAAACCAGCACTTTTCTGAACTTGTCAGAAAATCACATTGTATCAATATCACCGTATAGAAAGTAGCCCTGGATTTAAACTAAATATATCTTGAGTTACTTTCACGTGTTTCAGAATGCTACAGTTTCGGATTCTTGTTCTCCTCAACCAATCTTTTGTTAATAATTTCCCAATGCTAGATACATTTCGTGCAATCCCAAGAAACATATTTCAATCTGACTACAACCAGTCTTCTTCTGACAGAAAGGTTGAAAACATGGATAGTTAAACATACACTTGATTTAATGTTTCATAAACTGATGATGAGTTTGAATAAAAACTACCCTATTTCAACAGTACCATCGTGCTAGAAAGATGAAACAAGTTATTCTCAACTACTACTAAAATTAGGTACCGGGAATCGGCAACTGTGATGGACATTATTTAGTTTCTAATCGGTCACCGAATGTTGCTTTCACTCACTGTAGAACAGTTATTAATAATTGTTTTTCAACTGATTCTTCAGGCGACTGCATATGCTTCGGTTCTGAGAATATCTTTGTGAGATAAATTTTAAGGTCAGTGCAACTGACTGTTGCACAAAAAACTATAAAATTTTTGAAAAATTTATAAGCCCTGATTCTTTTACTTACGGAATACGCTCGAATCTTGCTGATAACTTCCAGACGGTTGGCAATTACAGGAGAACCTAGAAATACCTGATTAGTTTATCGTGATAATTTTAACAATGAGTAATGCAAAATTCGAGCTCTATACATAAGCTGCGCATTCAAATTGTAAAATTGTCACAGCCACTGGGGTAGGTTTTTGAATTACATTTTTATATAAACCACAAGTGTGTCTCAGAAACTATAAATTGATTAATGTTGAGAAATCGTCCTACCTCCCTCACTAGCATTTTTAATTACCTACTTCTGTCATTAATCTTATCTACTTCACACTGCTTTGTGTACCTGAACTATACTAGAATCTTGTTGGTTTTGGCAGCTGCATACAATTTCAATTCAAATTATTTACTTTCATGGAACGTGTTTTTCTTTTCTGATGTATGTAAACAATACCTTCATACTATTGTTCATTCACCTTCTTTTCGAGACTTTACAGTCCTCAGCATACATATTGCCAACCAATAACCTGGTATCACGGAAACTGTTCGCAAATAAAGCCATTTCAACAAACAGCACAGTCCTAATTAGATAATATTCACCTACCTAAAGACAAAGTGAGTAATTACAGTTTGTCTGGTGGTAACTGCTATGCACAGAGCGCACTCAGATTGGAACAGCTGGTATACAAGAACTTTTGCCACTTAAGACGATCCGGATTTGAAATAAATAATTCCGTCCAAAATTTTGAGAAACATGCCAGGACAGGAGGGATTTACTTGATTTGATTAATTATGACTGTTTCAGCAAACCGCAAAAACCTCGGATTGGTGTGATAATAGAATTCTGCAGATGCATGCTGGACCGATTGCGCGACCAACGATCAAGATGTGCCTACTGACTGTCGTCACTGGCAGTCTACGTGTTTCAGCAGCATCGGTGTTCGGTATCACAGAATTCTTCTTGTTTCAGACGTGCGTTGCTTCACTCTGGATATCATACATCTTTCAGGTCCGTCAACACAACTTCCTCCGCGATCGCAAGCATATTGCCAAACACACTGTGATACGTCAACAGCAGGCTGGTATCCTTTGGTTGTGAGTACTGATGGCTTCCATGTAGGGGCGACTGCACAAAGTTCACCTGCATCAATTGTTCTTCTAGCGGAATTTCTCGATGTTTTTTTGTATGATGCATGGTATGATCATCCATAAAAGGCAGCTCTACGTTGACCATGTTTTTATACGTTACTCATTTTCTCGGATGATTAACCTTGTCTGTCTTTATTCCGATAAACTTTCTGAAGTGAACATTTGTTGGTAGGACAGAAATGAATGAATCTATTTTCTCCGCAAAGGTTGTCTGTGTATAGATTTGCTTCGTGCATGTACAGAGATTACTTACCAATGTTCTGTTATTTTGAACTGGCTTGCAGCTGCTGAAGAACTGACCGTAAAACGTAGACTTCACGCAGACAGCTCTTCTCATCCAGTCATTTTCTTGAAGACTCATAGGTTTGTATGTAAAGAGTAGGCAGTTGTTGACCTCAAGTTTACACGTAACCTCTCTGTTAGGATAACACCTATTTACGTTTTGTAGCGAGTCGTCTATTACATGTTTGCATGCAGTGAATATTAACATATGGTCGACATTACAAGCTTTCTATCCTTGTGGATAATTCTTGTTAGGTTCTTAGCGAAAAGTATCCTTTAAGTTCAGACAGCCGATATTCCATCGCTGTCCTATCTACTTGACGGAAAAACTGCTGTAGCAGATGAAGTATGTCTTCCAGCAACAAAGTTTCTCTCAGACTAATGGTAGGTAGTGGAAACGACGAAATTCAAGTTGACTACCTTACAAATATAACCAACCATCTCATGCAATGGCACGTTTGTGAACAGTGGCTGTGGTGCACATCAGCTAATTAGCAAGAATGACGTTATCTAGGTCACTTGTTAGACCAAAAACCTTTGGTATAACGTGCCTAAAATCTTCGTTCTAATAGAGTTGAACTGTTTACAGCCATCGTGCCAATTTACTATACGGAAGGTTTGTTATTGCTAAATTTTGCATGAGCTGTAATCCAGACTTTAAAGTCACCGGCAGACATTAACGTTGGATTGTTATCTATTCACATGACGTAAAAGATTTACATGTTATTTTAACAGTAGTCCATAACTGTAAGACAAACTGCAGGTTACGTCCTAAAGAGGCTTTTGCCTTGGGGCACCTTCCATTCCCTGTGATCATCAAAACTTCGATTCGTCTTCCAACACTGTTGTACTTCGCGTATATGATTCTTTGTTTAAAGTGGATTTCTTAAAGCTTTTGTCCAAGTTAGTTATTTTCAAAGTTTTGGACCTAAGTTATCTTCTCAATCGCAGGTGATTTCTGTTATAGTGTTACGCAACATGCTGCTGCAATGCTGGCAACATGGTGATTTTCGATCGTGTAGTTTTTGTACCTGTACTACTGGGATTTTGACTCATGCTTGTCCGTGTTGTTTTCTTTTACAGGACTATATCTGGAACCCCTACATTGGGGAAACATTCTCCTTCAGTGTCTCCCAATCGCATAAATTTTGTTCACGAGTATAAATGGTAACCTAAGAGATACACCCAGTTCGCCTGTTACGGTAACAAATTCGTCGTGAACTGGAGTAAAAATAGACCTACATGCTATGTCAGTGAATATATTTTTTGGCAAGCCTACGTCAACATCTTTAGTCGCTGAAAGGTTACACAGCTGGTCAAGCAGCTTCTCAAACCAGTCTTTAAAGTAAATACGACAGGGCTTGCATGATGGCATTTTATAATCAATACACTACTACTTCTAGTTTCAGCTAATTCTGTCGTACTGAAGAATAGTCCACTATTTATTTCCTGGAATTTGCCGGAAGTGAGCTTGAAAGGTGACCCGCTAATGATCAATATTTGTGCAAACGATGACTGTCCTATAAACTACTGTAAGTAAAGTGCAACAGCACGATGTCAGGTTTCCGACGATAAACAGAAAACGACAATGTGTTTCACACACGATTACGACCTAGCTTGTGCATTCAACATCTTCTATGTTATTCCAATCCCCAAAGCTGTCACGGCTTCCTCAAGTGGTCGCAATCAATCGGCTCGGGGTAGAATTTATGTGTTCAGAAATGCGTACATCTATCACTGTTCATGTTAGGATGTTTTCTATATCTAGATTTGGCTGAAAGATTAAGGAATGACCTACCCCTATAACAGACTGTTTACTGGAGTCGAACTATCTATTGTACCAGAGAATTTTAATAATTCTTCGCAGGGAGGTTCACACAGAGTTGGGCACTTTTTTAAAAGGATTCTTTCACAAACTCATCGTTTTTGTTAATATCGGCTTTTAGTGTGTTTTCCTCCACTCACATTTAATCCTAAGCTGATTTACGCCTAGGTGTTGCTTGAATTCGTTTCTCTACAACTGAAACCGTTTTATCGCTCCTTGTAGTTACAGTCTGACAACAGACAGTTTTAGTACAATTGTGTATTCACAGCAACTAGGGTTTGATACAAATGACCAGGGATGGAATTTGCAATAAACCCTTCGGATTGCCTCAAATTCGACTAAGCTTTCAAGTTTGATGATTATCCTCCTGCTACGCTGGTGCAACTCTCCACTGTCGGCGAGATCAGTGTACCCTGGACAGTAAGTAAGGGTTTAATATGAGTGAATTGGCGTAACTTTTATGTTCAGTTGATCTTAACTTGATTTGTTTTTCATCTATGTTATTTGGAAACGCATCCGTAATCCAAAAGCCGAGAAAATGGATATTTTAAACCTGCAGAATATATAGAAGAAAGAAAATAGCACAGCATTTGCCAAACCGATTGGATAAATCAGTCAGACCGACGAAAGTCAAGGTGGGAAATTGTTTCCCAAAATCTCGTACTTCGTAATTCGATGGTAGAAAAAAGTAGTTATATATATATGAGTTACCACTAATAAAACAACATGGATATAGTTGGAACATGATCATACAAACCAAATCAACATAAAAGGTTCGGTGTTTTGAACGCGGTTCTTGTGAAGTGAGTCCGGGATTCACTAAACTTCAAAGCCAACAGGTGAATATGGAACAAATGTACGCTTAGATCAGAGCATGCATGTGTGAATACTTTAACAGGGGTGAATGCTCTTCGTAAGCAACAAAACTGTTAAAGCCAAGGATGCACTAACATGTCGATTTCACTCGTTTAAATGAGATTTAACGCGTAAACCGTTAGTGTAAGGAAATGTTATGCGGCTATATTATTACAGAAACTTCTAGATTCCGTTTAAGCCTTTGTGATTTTCAATAGCATAAAAAGCTACAATACAACCCACAGGAAAATATCCAGACACTAATACATTTTGGAATGAGGTAACCGAAATTGTAGTATGTCTTCAAACGCATAGCAAAAAATTAGATCCCCTGAATTTTGGGTGGTAACAGTGCAAATTTTAACGTATAATACTTACCAGTTAGTGGAAGATTATTGTTTCAGAATGGACCTAAATTGAATAAGTATCGCAGCGTGCAGTTCCATCGGTTATTGATAACGATTTTCCCGAACAGGCAAAAGCAGCATTTTCATGTTTTTTTAAGTTTTACAAATGCGTTGCAGTCATATGGCCACCAGTTTAAAACAGACAGTTTGTTTTACAGTGGTGCTAACTACAAAGTGTTAAAAATAGTCATACCAAGAACGGCCCTATTGCAGTGTTCAGCCTCAATATTCTTTATGGTCATTGAACTCCAACTACATGGGTTGGTGATAGAAAACTGATACGGTAGGCTCTTGGTTAGCTGTTTCGTAAGAACAAACAACAATGTATACTTGTACTACACTTGTCAAATAACCAATTACTGAATAAATGACCTCCGTTTACTACCTGTAGCTGATAATAGTTAGCCCGGCCTTTCTCGAGTTTTCAGCAGTTTGTCCGGCTTTGCGTTTAGATTGTAAATGTTTCATCCTCAAACGAATTGATACGATCAGTGCTTAAGGTTTCCGGTGCCTTGGTTTGAGAGTTCCGATTAGTGAAGAAGAACGAATTGTCGTCTTTAGGATCACCTGTAAATTGACATATTTGCCCGGACTTGTTTTGGATACTTCTTGAATTCGGTGCCGTTTGACTTGAGTTCTGGCCGTTTGTACCCAATAGACTCCGGTAGTTTGACCGAAAAGCTCTGGTTAATCATGTTGCTTTAGACCTTTTGAAATAAAATTTGGTTTACCGTTTCATTCGAAC
Organism: Paragonimus skrjabini miyazakii; assembly: GCA_014338405.1. NCBI lineage: Eukaryota > Metazoa > Platyhelminthes > Trematoda > Plagiorchiida > Troglotrematidae > Paragonimus > Paragonimus skrjabini miyazakii. Next base: position 36,281 of record JTDE01001489.1, on the reverse strand, counting down.
TTTGACTGGGTCGGCTACGTCTTTTTCAAAATTTTGCATGTGTTTTTCTCTTATCAATCGTCGACCGTAACTATACGTTTGTGTCAATCCGTTCACCTTAACACTTATATTTAGTCATGACCGCATTTGCATTCCCTCTAATTCCTCCCTTCCCTGGGTTCATATATTTGGTCTAACTCAATGTGTTTTTCATCTAGTTGACCAAAAAATAATGAGATTCCAAAACTTCTGTTATGTGGTGTTTGCTGGAGCAAGGACGACTGCGGCGCTCATGGTAAGTATGTGTGTAGGTCGATCTGCATAACAGGTGGTCAGTGTCACTTAATGGTAACTTCGTGTTCACGTAGTTAGGTAAACAGCTTCTATATCATCTGGCAGACGCATTATCTTTTAGCTTCACGTATTTACCCAATTCTGTCCAGAAGTTGAGTTGCTTTTCGGTTTTGTTAGTAATATCATGATGGTTGCGATTAATTTGTACGCTATACTGACGCCGCACCGTAGTAGAAGTCTTAGTCATTTCCACTGCTCTAGTTTTATGATAATCATTTATTCCGTAGAGTTTATGTGAGTCAGAGTTTCCTTTGCATTAGGCTGCGTCTGGTGAAATTTCGTGGATATTCATCGAGAATAACTGCCCTGCATATGTACTGCTCTTCATTCCCTCTTAGTTCTACGATACTGCACTGTTGCCGCCCCAGTAAGCAAAGTGCGAATGCAATTCACATTGGGATACGTAAGTTGGCTGCTGAAGAAACCGAAACGTTTGTACCCCTATGTGTGTCTGATACACTGAGGTCTCCACTGTTCCATCAGGCTCTGAATCGACCAGCGCATCTGAGAAAGGCGGCTGATCGTCATTTTCAGTCTCTGTGGTAACTTTGTATCGTTTAGAATATTGCTGAGTATATTGTAACATCCATTACGGAACATCTGGGGATTACAGGTGCAGCACTAATAATTCTCATCCCCAGTTTGGTTTGATTTCGAGCAGTACAATGTATTCCAGCCTCCACACCACAGTCTTCTCGATGAACCCATAACTAGACGAATTTGTTGGAAGTTCCCTCAACTACCCATAAATTTGACCGTCAAATTAACAGTATGTAGACAAATACGGTTTTATAGGGATGCAAATAATTTTTCACTTCAGTGATCCATCTAGTCCAGATTTATCTTTAAATGCAGCTTGCGGTTTGTTTAGATAGTATAATATCGGTTACTGTAAAAAGCGTCGCAACAGCAAAAGAAATCTTGACTTCATCTTCTTCTACTTTGACGTCTCTCAGTTTGCTCGGACTTTATTGTTATCATTGTGTTATGACCCATGAACAATATACCGTAGACCATTCCACGGACTACCAAAAGCACGCAGCGTCGGTGCCCCATTGCGAACAACAGGTTCCATACCAAAACCTTGACTACAATACATCACCAATGGATCAAAACATTCCGTTTTCAATATCCGTTAATCTTTTTTTCAAGCCTTTCCCAATTTCCCTGATTCCTCCCAATTCTAAACAACTTAGCGTGCTCGCTGTCAAAATCCGTTTGGCTAGCGACTGAAGAGTGGAAGTCAAACTGTTGGATCACGAGATGGTCAAAGGAAATTAAATGAGAGCGGAAGCTTTGGGAAACTCTAAAGTGATTGAGTCAACTATAGCTAGGCGATTGTCAAAGTGCAATTTGCTGCTAATTCACTCCGTGAATCAGTCGCGGTATATCTGCGAAAGATCATTTTCTGTTTCTTGATTGTACCATAAACGGTTCTAGCTACACGGAATTTATACAAGAAAATTTACCCTGTTGTCCAACGAGGATGACTGGACCTTGAAATAAGATGACAGTTGTGCTATTCCGGCTGATCAGTGCTTCATTGTGGGTTGATTGGGACAGTTTTCCGATTGGTGAAAGCTCATTCAGTCAGAGCTCAGAAACAAACTGCTGCAGACGGAGTTGTGCTCGGTTGGCGCCAACTGGGCAAAAACGGTGACCACCCGCCACATTGAATTTGTTTTTAAGAATTGATGATTGAGGTGTTGTTTAAACGTGTGCCACACTTAAAAAGCCGAGTTGGCTAAAGCAGTATCATGTGAGCGTAACAACCAGTGGGCTGACTGAAACGTAAGAAACACCTGTCGCCCAGAAACATCCGTTATCACTGTTGCTTCTCTATAAAAAGGCTATTATCTTCTGATAAACTGAGTTTGCCTAATACCTCCTGGATCATTGTTCTTCTGATTTGGTGACACAATTCGTGACAGGGACAAATGTGTACGCTTGTCTTTACAAAGTACTACACTTCATAGAACGAATTTCCACTGTGTTATTTTTACCCACCGACATATTCGATCAATCAAAGACATGGGGAATATGGTAGTCTTGTGCGACGGTAGACAAATAGAAGAATGAGCGGCATTCGACAGAGGTCTGCCAAACCGTTTATCAGCAATTCAGAGGTCGGATAGACCGATGGTGTTGAGATTCGAGTATACGTACACAAAAATAAAATGACTTGAAAGAACGATGTATGCTTTTTCGTATGACGTACCAGTATGGTGGTTGACGATAAAATATTTAACCATAGGTTTTACAAAAGTGTTTGCGATGGAGCATTATGAATTTGCACCAAAATCCATTATGGTAAGTTAGTATCTTAGACTGAAGATCGAACCACTGACGATGCGATTGCATGCCACATGACCAATGCAAGCAGTCCGAATGGGGACGCACGTACTGTCTAGGCTTTCGAACTTAGACCGCTTTGCCCACTTATGTTAGCAAAAACGAACTGTTCAGAGGATGCGCAAACCCTGGTCTCCCATTGGCCTGTTTGTTGATGAGGATGGCATGGGTAAATTAGTGGATAACTGCAACGTAAAAAACTAATCATTTAATCATCAGCCAACTGACCACAAACCTAGTTTCTCTGTCATAACTCTGATCGATATCTCATACCAACTCTAACGTCTTTTTATGTAATTATGTACTCATGTTTCTTTACTCACCGTTTCATCAATTGACAACTTGGTCATTTCTGATGTTTTCCAGTGTAGTGCTTGACAGAGGTCGTGGTGCTCACTCGAACATTGAACTTGAAGTGAATTATTTGATGGGAATAAAATGGTCGAACGCAGTTAGCCCGGCAATATGATCGCCAACAACATGTCACGGATTTTAACCAAAAGATACCACATATAAATATTATGCGGTTTTCAATTCAATCACAGCACATCTGGACTGTATAGATGAGAACTATTAGTGAAAGCAATACACGTTTTCTTTAAATATGCTTGGTCAAACACCTATTTGAGCGAATGAGATATATCATCTACAGATCAGAACATTCCACCAACAATACCCTACAATTATTAATTAAATGCGGCCACTCAACCTGTGAAATAATTTATCCTCGCTCCACTCTTCCAGCCCGATTTACAGTGATTGCTGCAGGACAGACCTCGTTTGTGTTCCTAACCACAGCAAAATATTGGCAATCACTCACCCAGTTAGGTTCTCTCTTCATTATTTTGTTGATCGTTAACATTCTAACTCGTCATTTAACATTATAAATTTGTACCACCCGAAGAAGAAAATTTATCGAAAACAATCTCTTTGCTGAAACTTTGCTTTTAAAAACTGAGAAACGTCAGGATAGAGGAAGACGGTAATTTGATTCCGTTTGCGGTCACAACGCTCTTCACCTCCACAGACCTCACCCTGGCAAGAAGAAAATTGCAAAGACCGCAAGAGAAAAACCTTGACTGAATGAATCCTCGATACCGGAATGCATATACAGTCTCATGGAGTTATGTTTGTCGCCATACTTCAAACTCAATGATCGACTCTATGACCAAGTGAAAGGGACTCCGGTGGGTTTGCCCGTATTCAATGGCGGTCGTGTAGAAGTTAGACAATATTGTGTTGCAAAGGTAAAGCCAAAGCTGTAGATACGGTATTTCTATGGTATTTACGCAATCTTTGAAAGCTCCATGGCAGAAAACATAGGCAGATTGCTCAGCAACGTATATGACGATATCGAATGCAACACGGAGATTGAACCCGGCAGTAAGCCGCCGTCCGTGGATGTACCGTTTAGACACAAACCTGAAGGGACGCTGTAGCCTACAGTCTACACAACGACCACTCAATCTGCCATGAGGGGAGTTGCACTGGAATATTTTTAGAAGAGCTAAAATAAACCGCGGAACCACTGAGCTTCAAAGAAAGGAGAAAAAGTAGTAGCATCGATAACTTTCGCAACGAACACAAAATTTCATCCAACAAAGAATCTTGCGGAAAGAAAAAGAGTCAAGCTGTACGGAATCATCAACGAAACGGACTGTTTTGCCGTACATCTAAACCTTATCAGAAATGACCGCAAGATCTCTGAGACCACATGATATCATGTTAGCGCACAAATAACCGGCCAAGTTACGAACAACACTATCAAAACCAAAGGATAAACTCAAACTCGTCGATAATAGGGATATTTGCAGAATCCAATGCAGTATCTGTGGACAACATTATTTTAGCAAAACCGGACTGAAACTAACAATACGAATATAAGAACATGAATTGGCAATCAAGAGACAGGATGAGTTATATCCAATCTCTGTCCATGAGAATCAAACTGAATACAATTTCAACCACAGCACCTTAGAAGTCCTTAATCGGGCAAACACCAAACATGCAGTAGGATTTCTGGTAGCTTCATATTCATTAGTCAAATCAGTGAATAAATATATTGAGATGAACAGAATCTCTGAACGCATGCAAATCAAACACCTGAGGAGGTGAAAACGTCGTCAGACACCAACGTTGGTAAACTCGAACCGAGCAACTGGATTGGATCGGACCGGTGATTAAAGTGAAACAATTAAAAATCCATCAGATCAAATTCCAGAAAAGAAGACGTCACTCAACCAGCCAAAGGACGAGAAAAAACCAAACAGATTTGAAGTCAGTCAAGCAGCAACAAGATGCAGCTAATTAGACCTCAAATTAACTGCCCATGAGTTGCAGACGATACCCAATCGGGCATCAGGTCAACGTTTAAAAGTAACAAGAAGTAGTCAATGGTATTCTACGTCAAAGCGCAATGACGACCGAAAGTAATCAATCGGAGTTCATGTCAAAAGGTCAGATCACTGTGGTATAAGACAGCTTGCATCCATCGAAATTCAGCAAACCTCACGTTAAAAAGTGTATGCTGGAACACATACGCAATAGTGATTTCGACTACTTTGGGGATGGAGCATTCACACTCTAAATAACAAGCTAGGCGAACATCTCATTACCTAAATTTTCAACTCAAGCTACGAAAAACACCACCACTCTCTCCCATTATCAGAAAAGCATGTTTCGTTAAAATTGCCAGTTCTTCCTATATAATATTACCGGTTGGTAAGACAACACTTGCCATCTAAATAAAATTGTTTGAAGTTTATAACTGGCGGATTACAGTAGAAACGTTGGAATTAAAACGATACGGTGATAACTTATCAGTTGTGCATACATTTGAACTTCCGTTCACACTGTGGTTAGACTATTATTGTGTTCATTGTGTCAATAACTCCTTACAAGACACGAAAAATTATCACATTTGTTGCTGATGATGTACTGACTATCCAGTTCCATCCAGTTTATCACCCCGCGTTCAGAACTTCTATGTAAGGAAGAATTTATGAAGCTTATTTAAAATATTGAGCACTAACTACAATCATCAATACTTGGACCCATCGTGTATCGAGGCTTAGGTTGTTTAGTTATAGATTTTGCCAGTTCACCACAAAACGATTGGGATCAGTAGTTGGCGCTCCAGTAGTCCTGGTGATGCTTGAAATGTCGACACAGTTCTGAGCAGTCAAGGAAGTAGGTGTCTTCTGTGCTTTACATTGTCTCAAATGACCTGAAAATCACACGAAGTGAGCAAATCCAATCAGCTGCTCACTGAAACTGTCGTTTCTAGTAAAACTTCAGTCACATATTCGGATTTGAAAGAAAGTTCATTGAAACTAACTCAATCAGATCAACTGTACTACAAAGATGCGCATAAAAACGTGGAAGAAGTCCAATTGGACTAGCGGTTTGGGTGTAATATGTCACAGTGACTTTAATCTCAAAATATAGTTTCTGTTAGATTAGATTCCGGCAAAAATAATGACTAAAATTTATTTTTGATGGACTAGCGTTTTCCGAACAGTACGCCAACTGTTGTTCCTGAACCAAATTTTTACAGAAAGTTGCGTAACGAACAATCATTTTCAACAGTACCAATCGGGTCTATAATATGTTATAGTTACTAACTGAGCGAAGTAGACGGTCGAACGGGTACACATGAGAGAGGCAAAATTAGTTAAGTGGTTAAAGACATAGTTTGGAGGAATTATTCAGTCGGTGAAGGATAACTGCGACAAGCTCTGTGTTCTGCACTACTGTTATGCAGACGCGTAGGGTCGCTGGCATCTGTGATAAAACTTATTCAATCGTTGGCGTTGCGGTGGTAAATTACGCCCCTAATTTCTACTGGCGACGCAAAACACGGTTGAATAACCACACGTCGATCGATTCGGCTCAGGATTGTATGCACTTCTTGGCTGGTTGGCTGTCATGACGGTGTTTATGGGCAATTGGGAAGACACTTATTTTTGGCTTGGTGATTGCAGTCATCAGGATGTGAGACAGGTACACTCTTAACTGGATTGTTTGTCCCACTACAACGCCACTTGGCAAGTAGTTTTAAACAAGTTCAAACAAATATCTAGACGTACGGCTTAAGTAATTGGCTATAAGACAGGTAGGAAAATTTTTACCAAGACTGACTGTTTACAGACATGCGGCTCGTCCTTAAGACAGGGATGCATCGCCACCCCTATAGTAAACTGGCTTGACATGGTGATAACTGCATATTTCCATTCAGCTGTATGGTAGGGCCTACGTTTTTGTTTGGTTCAACTGCCATGTTGCTATCACTGGAACGCATCAATTGGTTGTAAGGTAAGCCTTAATGGCTTCAGTAGAAAGTGGCTGGATTGTCCACTTTCTTCAAGTGTACTGTCAGTGAACTCCAAATAAAACCCGAGTATATCTTTCCGCTCAAATCAAGACTCCGTTTATCAAACACTGCTTATTTCTCAGAATTATAAAGCTAAAATAGTTGTACACTGACTGGTTAGTCTCAAATGCGCACACCTCTATTTCACCTTTATTCCTACGGAGTTTGTGAAGTTTTAATCACCTCACGCCCATTTGCTTCTCTTTGATCATTTTTGTATGAGCCCTGGGCAATCTTTATAAACTGACATCAGTGACCGTTCATAGAACCAAAGCGTTGATAGAACCAAAAGATACCTCATTGACAGACATAGGAGGAGCTGGGCTGTCTACACTTAAGTAGTTAACACTATGATATATTATGCAGTCTGATGTCAGCTTCGAAACGAGAAATTTTGTATTTTTTACTTCGGTAATTGCTCAACTCCGCTCATTATTATTCACAGGCTCAGCAATAAAAAGGACTCTCAACCATCTATTTTGTGAACTTCGTCTGACTGTTAAAACTGCGACCACTTGTGAGTAGTATTTATTATAAAACAATCCAACTCCTTAAATATTAACCAGTACTTTTGTTTATACTTTTCAACTTCGCTACATCACTAACTAGAAATAGGCCACCGTTTAACAACGTTTTCCACCACAGATTATGTCAGTCTCGCTTGCGACCGGTTGCCACGCTTTCAAGCAATTTACCCAGGGATAACTCTGGTCACGATTGGCTCACGTTACAAAGTACACTTGCCGTCCGGGGCTTTGGCTAACACTAACCGGCAGTGTGGACTAGATTGGCTTTCTATGTTTACGGGTCAGACACACAGAGCGTTATCCACAGAATTTCGGAATCTTAACTTCACCAGTGCTTACCTGCTAGTACCAGCCGATATGCGCGACTGAAGACAAACATTAAGAGTGCAGCATTTTAGGCTAATTTCGGCCCACCTTCTTGAGCAGTCGTATTTTGCAACCACAGATAAAGCGACGCAGTCGCGGATGCATTATGCAAAGTTTCGAGCACCGGGAGAACATCCTCTTGTTTCTGTGAGTCAGCCATATTAGCAAACGCTACCCTGATCTCAGACAAATCACTTCAACTTTTATTTCCTTTGCTGTGCCAGTACAGATGCACACTACTAATTCACCCTACTGTTAAAACATTATTCTTCAAAATTAACCCTCTCAGTTTGAAAAGTTTTGTAGACATTGTTCTTACATGGACATCAAGAGATACAGCCGGAAATACATGACACAGATACAATTGTCACATCAATTGCATTGTCTGAAAATGTTGGAGGAGCTCGAAGTGCATACATATGTTTGATGGAGTATTTTGGTCTGGACCGAAACAAGTGTGTGTGTTTTTTAAACTTTTCCATGTGTAAGCAAAACTAAAGGATGAAACCCCTCTCTTATAGAACCTTAGAGATATGGGTATCTCTGCTCTAAACAGCATTTGTACCAGTATGTGAAGCCGTGAGAACTAGTACAATCCACAATAGACTGCGTGTTAGAAATTTAATTTGCAGCCTAGTAATTTGCAACAGGGCAAATTAATGATAAGTAAACGGAAAGTTGATCAATTTCAAGTTGAACATCACTCACGCTTGATCGCAGCTGTCACAGCCGAATAGAATTTTCAGTCACCATGTACCAAAAAAGGCCCTAGTCTTGAGTTCAGCTCCTGTTAGAGCTCGTCGGTAGTGCATATCCATGAAACGACCAGGATTAGAACTCCGGCCGCTCTTTCATGAGGCAACCGTGTTCACCACTGCGCCACTGACCTCACATTAAGCACGACTGAAGTAACATATGCGAGCGCTCAACCAATTTCGCTTGTGAGTAATAAGCAGTTTATCCGAATGCCAGAATTAGACCAATTTCCTGCAGAGCAGTTTTGAATGTTTCCGTTGCAATAAAATGATAACGGGACAATTTAATAGCGAGTGGAGGAATCGATCGGGTTAACAACCGGAAACTTCACAGAAAAGCCACATTAATGATTAGGCAACTGGCAGTGACACCAACGAGACAGTGCGCCACTCTCCTTGACAGGTCGAATTTCAACAGTTGTGTGGGATACTGAAACAACTGCTGTCAATCACTAGTGTCTGTCTGGTTTCTTTCATAAGACTTAGTTACATAATACTGATCACGTGAGTTGTACGAAGTTTGCGGAAGAGGCGTCACATCTATGCAATCGTTCTTTCCTGGGTCTACGTGCAAGACCATGGAAAGTTGAATGTTTGACTACGGTTTTGGAGCGCACACAGTTGGTGAGTGTAGGCGAGTTGCAATGGCCTCTGTGGTTGCCAGTATGCGATCTTTGACCTGCTTTGGTTGTATCTCACATATTCGACAAGTTGACTTGAATGAATCGGTCGGACTGCTCAGGTTGTTTGACTCGATTAAATGCGTGAGGGACCGCATACGAACACTGACTTATCGTTCCTGGCATTAGCTACATAGGTTGATGTTTCCGAATGTGTTGGGACAATCCTTGCGTTATGCTACCCGTTTGGCTTGCTCCATCTGGGCAAACGGAACGGTGAACACAAAAGAGGTTGCGTGAACAGGCAATACTTCTTTCAGCTGGGTGAGCGACGCTGGTGTAGAGATAATCTGAACGCGTATTTATCAGCAAAGTATGTTTTATTAAGTGTCAAACTTGGCCTCTTGGTAGCGCTTTCGGCGAAGATATCATCCTTGGAGGGCAAGGAAATATAAACAGTTTCTGTGTATAGCTTTCAATTAGTCCACCGTCGTGCTTATTAGCACATTCTTACGAATAAACCTTTCTGGATAGCCATTTTCAATTAGTATACCAAATATGATTTGTATGTGTTCCTCATTGATATATCGGGAACATATATTGGTGATCGTGTCTACTAAACACCATAGTGGGTTCCTTGTTTTAGCATCGGTGGAAAAATGCTGAGATTTGTAAACTGGCCTGTTCAGGTTGCTCACGGTACATCCTCCGTTGAATCGTGCCGTTTTGTGACGAACAAATCTAAGAACGCCATACGTGTATGTGGTTCTGATTTTGGAGTAAAATGAATATTTTTGTGAACAGAGTTGAAATGCCATATTAGCTTACTGAGGCCTTTAAATTCATTTATCACACAGATTAAATCATCTGCATAACGTTTATAAAGGGTGATCGACTTTAATTGGCCAGCTAATGATCTACACTCTGGTTTTCTTATGAAGACATCGGCCAATTATGAGCTTAGTGGCGACGGTATACCATGCCGGCGGACTTAAGGTGAACGTTGTACTTACAGTGATAAAGCAACTGCATTAGTTCTTCTACGGATATTTCCACGTTGATATAACAGCTTTCAGCATAATGTCGGGTAAACTCAATCGTCGTAATCAGTGAGACACTGGCGAGGAGGACTGTGACGTTAAGCAAGAATAAACGCTTGTCTGTTATGTTCAGTTGTTTTATGTTTCAACAAAGTCGACGGAGTTTCCCAAGCTATAAATCACCTGTTTTTCCTGCATGGTTCTAACGGCATGACAAGCGATTTTTCTGTTGCGTGATACGGAGAATTGCGCATATCTAAAATAGATCTTAGTGGTACATCACTTTCAGGTAGCTTTGGTAACTCATACAGCTTGAAAGTTATAGTGCCTACTAGTCTAGTTCATCCAAAAGTTGCAGTCTATCAAACCCTTTTGCTCCTACACCTGTATTTTTATTAATGACTTCAATAACTGCTGCTTTGTCCTTTGCACTTTTTATGCTAACAAATTTGATTTTATTTCCTAATAACGCCCCCAGTTTACCTGAGTACTCAGCTTTATTTAAGATGACAATTCCAGCACATTTTAAGACAAAATGGGGTCATAGTAATACCCAGACGTAGCGATGATGTCTCCGCCAAAAGCGCTACCAAGAGGCCAAGTTTGACACTTAATAAAACATACTTTGCTGATAAATACGCGTTCAGATTATCTCTACACCAGCGTCGCTCACCCAGCTGAAAGAAGTATTGCCTGTTCACGCAACCTCTTTTGTGTTCACCGTTCCGTTTGCCCAGATGGAGCAAGCCAAACGGGTAGCATAACGCAAGGATTGTCCCAACACATTCGGAAACATCAACCTATGTAGCTAATGCCAGGAACGATAAGTCAGTGTTCGTATGCGGTCCCTCACGCATTTAATCGAGTCAAACAACCTGAGCAGTCCGACCGATTCATTCAAGTCAACTTGTCGAATATGTGAGATACAACCAAAGCAGGTCAAAGATCGCATACTGGCAACCACAGAGGCCATTGCAACTCGCCTACACTCACCAACTGTGTGCGCTCCAAAACCGTAGTCAAACATTCAACTTTCCATGGTCTTGCACGTAGACCCAGGAAAGAACGATTGCATAGATGTGACGCCTCTTCCGCAAACTTCGTACAACTCACGTGATCAGTATTATGTAACTAAGTCTTATGAAAGAAACCAGACAGACACTAGTGATTGACAGCAGTTATTTCAGTAGTCTGTTATCTGCCATCCAATTATAGCTTCACATTTTGTTTTGTCTTTCACAACGAGAGTGAAAAGGCGTGGCAAATTTTTTGGCCGGTGAAATTCTATTTTATTGTGCAGCAGAAAAATGTTCTGGCAATTAATATAATATTTTTGGCAATTGTTGTTTGCTAAACGAAATACCTTTATGTAAATGCATTACTACGAAATTGCCGTTAACAAAGATGAAGTGATAGTTGCCAATCCCGCTGCTATCAACAGAAAGCAAATAGAAATGCTCACAGCTGCCTTGTCTCAACAGACTGGCTGAATATGTTTATGTGTTATCCTAAGCTTTAACAATTACGCTGACCTATGACCTTCAGTAAACTTTCCTTATAACTTGTGGAAAATATCCTCGATTATTTTTAAAATTAGCGGTCAAATTGTTTTGGATATTTGATCGTTGTTGTTCGAAGATGTGAAAATTGTTTGAATCGATCAGCCGGATTTCACGTATCATCCTACGTACAAGTATGTCTGAATGTAAACGGGCATCTATTTTTCTACGCTTCTTAAAATGAAAGCCAAAATTATTCATCATAAAGCTTTCTGATTCATCATTATTAATCTGGAATCTACTATTCGAAAATGTACTATCAATCCTTGTTTTTATATAAGTTATTTTGTTAGGTTGTTTCAATGCATTCATGCACAGCAACAACTCAAAGCTGAATAGACAAGAGGAAGTAATTTCAGAATAAATCTATACAACTTGTTGCCGCGAATAGTCTAGATGAGACCGGTTGCCGAAACGTTGCAACTTTGTAAGCGAGGTATCATTTAAGTCTAATTGCTATATCCATCACCAGTAGCAGCTAGAATAACAGTAACAGATCGTTGTTTCCGGTCTGAATGAACTAATGTTATGTCAGCGGTCTGTATGATAGTTACACCATACAGACAGTAGCGATGCAGTTGACAAACTATTAGCATGTAATATTGTATCACAATTATATCCTTTTAGACTGCCTAGACATCCTTAAAATCAACTAGAATGACCTACATCTGGTTTGCCTCGGAAGTCAATTAATAAACTTGCTTTGTTCCTCGAGTGGCTAAAGAAATATTTTCGATGAGTAAAATTTTGATGAGACGTTTGCCCAGAACTCCATCTGAAGCCTCATAATCGAAGAGTGTTGTTTTTTGAACCATTGATGTACACATACTATTTTGCGCTGATATGCTTATAAGTTTTGAATATCATTTCAAAGTAAATGAATAGCATTTCATTGTAGAATGATTTCGACTAAACTTTCGCAAACTGTATACGTTGTGACTATGTTTGTTTTTATTTCGTCTCTAACGTTGTCAACTTCAGTTCAAAATTTTCACTAATCGGTCACATATTATGCATGGTACCACAATCAGGATATTCTCACATTTCTTGTTTGAGCACATGAACCAGGTCTCAAAACAGCAACTGCTTTTGTTTGCTTTTTTGTGTACGATCGGACTGTGATGTGCCGGGTGCATTTGCAACGTTTGCTCTGCGCAAGTCCAGCATCCTTGTACAGTACGTGGTTCTCGCACATTATTTGCGAAATATAACGACAGCAGCCTAACTGTGTACAGTTCAATGGTGTTATGGGAGAAGCTAGAAATCACAATCTAAATCACTAAAATGTCATATTTTTATGAGGAAGCATTAAAAGTTTGACTGAATACTTCATTCATCTCCAGGATTTTAACCAAAAAAACATTATAACTATGTTTTTTATTTACTTCCCTTCGTGTGACTTGCTTAAAAAAATCTATGAAACGCGCTGTTTATTGCAGTTCCAAATGTGTTACAAATTGATCATAGACACATGTGTATCGTAGTGTTTGCAACCAAATCGAGGCCAGTTTGTCAGTATAAACTTTATATTATTAACCTACTATGCATTTTGATAAAGATCATCAGAGGAAATATCTATGATGCGTCAAGATCGCAGCTAGGTTTGAGTGTGTCGGCACCAGAAATGTCCCGTTTACTAACCTTCAATCACTGCAGGATCTGTTTTGTTGCAATACGTGAATCAATTTCGGTGTGCCAATTAAAGTCGATAACCCTGTCTACAATTTGGTTGAGACTGTCTAATATGATTTTCCCTTACCATGCCTCCCGCTTCAACTTTGACTGATTGATCTGCGGTATTCATTGTATGAAAGCTAGCCAATAATTGCATTTTTACAGGTAACCAGCGGAACCACACATTTGTGACGTCACACACATCCACACATATATCACGCCATCATGCACTTCCACGACTAGGTAGTTATGTGATGCCTTCCGACATTTTACTCAACACAGTACATTTTCTCTACATCACTATTCACTCAACCGAGCGTAGCTAGAAAGTTTTCGTGCCTCAATATCAGTCGAAATTGCTCAACTTTCACGCTATTCAATTTTGCGTAACATTTCGTGAACATCTTTCAACTCCGTTTGGTCACATCAAACCAAGCAGAGCAATTAAGCAAGACGCATTTGTCTACTCTGTTTCTTCTCCGATTTCCTGTCTGGTCCTCTGTCGATTTAGTCTCTGTATGATTGCGAGCAACGAATCAGTGTCACATATTTTCAAGTCAACTAAACCGGCTTGATGGAAATAATAAATGTGAAGAAAAACCGTGTCAATGGATTTCGACTTATCCATTGATTATAAGAGATTGTCTGAGTTAAGATTTGCCTAGTGCTTCGTGCTGTAGCACCGGAGCAACATTTTCGACACATTGAGACATTCATTACAACGGCATTTGTATGTCTGGACACAAAAGCTCACTACATAATAAGGTGATACTTTAGGACAAGATGATTTCCTGCGGTTGGGTTGTTTTATATCATACAGGTGCAAATAGGCACAGTCCATTTCTGACTGACAGTCTGCAACAAATTTGGAGGCTAGGGCTTGGAATGACGTTCACATTGTCCCTTAATCCACACCCTCAAACTACCACTCCACTCCACTGCATTCTTCTCGATTTGACTTTATCAGGTAATGAGAGTCTGAACGGAGTACATAACCTGCAGCCTTTCATTTTGCAAGCCAAGTCTCATATCTTGCCGCGGTTTGTCCGTTTGGGGTGAGAATCAAAAAGTATAATTAACACCCCCCTAACCATGGTTGATACAACCTGCTATCCAAAGATATACTGTGTCTATTCGCATTAAAGAGTTGTAAGACGCGTTAACTTTCAAGCCCAAACAAAGTTTCCCAGCTCAAAGGATGCTCAAAGAACTAGCGATCAAGCGTGTAACGGCTTTGGCTCATACCTCGAAGGGTTGCCGTTTCATCCTTCCATTCAGCATACGTCTGTCTATTTAGTTCGGCTAAAAATAAAACGGAGAGTGGATTGTGGGTCCCAGGATAAGCATCAGTATGCACCATAAGGACGTTTGTCGTTTCGTCATAAATGCTTTCGGCAAAAGGGCGGTCGTCTTCAATGATTAAAGCAATTGTGTTGAATCATATTTTATACTGAATGCCTGCGCAACAGTTGGTGAAAACTTCGCACTCAACCATATGTCACCCTAACTGGTGTATCTGGCTCAGTATAATGTCAACGTCTTCAAGATGGTGATCGAGAAATACTGCAACTTTGGGTTGCCTACGTAAACTTAAAGTACAAACACACCACTGGTTTGAGTAATGAAGTAATACCAAGACGGCTGGTATTTTACAGTAGAGCGAGAGATTACAGATGAACCGCTAGCCCATTGGGGATCGCACTTCGCAATTATGAGAGGCTCGTATGTCGGAACAAGCTAAGTCCATCACCTTCTTCCTAATGTAAGTGTAAATTCTGTCCACCACTTCTTGTCCTCAAAAAGTATTGCATAAGTTCGGCTGCAGTACTAAAGGGACTATTAGAGAAAAATGGACGAAGACACATCAGCAGTGAATGGGCTGCAGTGGAATAAAGTCTATCGCCTCCAGTATTACGATTTCGCCCAGTAGATTTTGATCGCTGAGCACATGTGTGCAGATACAGGGGTGAACATTTCGGTGATTAGTTCAACGTTCTTATACCACAGGATGATGATAGTTCAGTTCACATGTAAACTGCTGCAAGAACAAACGGAAGAACTGTGTCATTCTTAAACACTCCGTAAGTAGCTCAATACTGATGGTATTACCGCATGAAAATTTTCTCCACGGATCTTACCGCCAGAACGACAACGTAGTTCGAAGACTTGGTGCATAGCTCATCAACATTACATAGCTAAATATCAACGCAAGAAGTCTTCTTGTTGTTTTAATTGTTTAGTAATAGGGTATATTTTTGTTGATTGCATTATTCTTTTAGCGCCCAATCATTTGCTACATCCGGAATTAGCTCAAACAAAAAACCTGAGTGAAAGTTGTAAGTTTATGAAAAACCTGCAGTTGGAAGAATTCGCCGTATTCGGCTAAATTTATTTGTTACTGTTACCGAAAAACAGCAGCACAATGTTAGAAGTGCAGCAAGCTGATATTCAGGATCCTATACACTGCATTTCTGCACGACAGCAGTTTGGTGAAGTGAGTTCTCTCTGTCCATTTTTATGCTCAACCGAGTTTCTTCACTTAATTTTTTAGTTACATTTCGATAAATAACCTACATATGATAGTAACAGTCTGATTCTGTGCACACCACATAACTAATTAGTCACATCTCCTCGGACAAGCATTTTCTAACAATAACAAAGTTCTCAGAAAACAACAGTGTAGCGAACAAGCTCGTTTTCGGTTATTCATCATCAGGCTAATTACATAACAAAGTTACTGACACTGTTTTAACAACAATTTGACGGCTGCAGTGATACGAGTTCACTTTAAATATTTATTAAATGAAACTTTCCACTTTGTTACAACATTCCGCGTTTATCAGCACCCTCGAAGTGTATAACTAAATAAGCTAACCAAAATGCATCTCAAAGGCTGCTGGCAGCTAGTGAATTTATCTTCGTGACAAACCATCGTTCCACCAGTGGAAAAATGTTATGTGGATGAGGATTTCTCAAAATTGTAGGAAGGCTGTTTAAGAGTGAATCTAACGAATTGTTATGCAAGTTATTGATGAATGGATTGAGAACACCACAACGTTATTAGCAAGTTGTAATGCCCTACGTTTCAACCACCTCGGGCGGCCTTCCTCAGGAGTGTTGTAATCGAAATTACACTAACAAAGAAACAGAGGTCACGTGGGATTTGCCATGGTTAGGTCG